>JAGFPH010001372.1:7868-27891 GCA_018207615.1 Philaenus spumarius
CTCACTCCTACAAATGAATCAGCCAACACAATTAATAATTTTCTTTTAGAAAAGCTCCCAACAGCAGCCGTGTGGTATGAATCTGTTGATTCTGTTATTGAAATTGAAGATGCTGTGCATTACCCAGTAGAATTCTTGAATACCCTGGATCCACCAGGATTTCCACCTCACACACTTTCCCTAAAAGTTGGCACACCTATCATGCTTTTACGCAATTTGAATCCGCCAAAATTATGCAATGGGACAAGGCTTCAGGTGATTTCCCTTAAAAAGCACGTGATTGAAGCAAAAATAATAATAGAAGCCAATCAGGGAGAAACTGTATATATACCAAGGATTCCACTTATCCCTACAGAATACAGTTTTCAATTCAAGCGCCTTCAATTTCCAGTCAAATTGTGCTATGAAATGACCATTAATAAGGCACAAGGCCAAAGTTTAAAAGTAGCTGGAGTAGACGTGAGATCTGATTGTTTCTCTCATGGTCAGTTATATGTTGCCTGCTCACGAGTCAGTTCACCTGACAGCCTGGTCATTCTTCAGCCAGAAGGGAAAACAAGAAATGTTGTTTACAAGGAAGTCCTTCAAAACTGATTCAATACTTCTGAAATTGATTCTTTCATATATATTTTTTTAATTATTCTTTCATTTTTATTAGGGTGAAGGATAGGGTGTAATGAAGGGTTTGAAGGTCACTCTCATCTCTCTATTGATGGATAAATGAAGCGCTCACATGTCAATTATCATGTGCTTGAAAAAAAGGGTGTGGTAGCTACTGTGGGTGCAGAAAAGCAAACTTGCCCTGTTCTCCAATGTGTGAGCACTGCAATGGATTATCATGCTTAAACTCACTAATGTATTCCGAGGAAGATGGTGTGGATCCAATTTCTGAGGACTAAGACTGTACATGTTGTAAATATATTATAAATATTATGTAATTTTGTGTCTTCATATTATAAAATATAATAACATTTTGCTTATTTGAGTATCAAATGAATTCGGGTGGGTGGGTGGTCCGTGATGCTGTAAAGCACTTATACTAAGTGAAACAGCTGCCGGTTTTGCCAGTTCGGAACACGGCGGGTCCATAGGTGGTGGATAATGGAAAGGCCTTAAAGGGTCAGGAGGATTCCCCCCCCCCAACCAAAACTGGCGAAATTATTATCTATTTAACTTATGCCTTTTATTGGTTTGCCTCTGATAAAACCCATTAATATATATTAAGTGTAAGACCAACTAAAAGATGTAAGTGTAATTATTATGATGCCATTTAACTACTACATTATACAATATATGAGTCGATAGTACCATTGTTAATACAACACATATAATATCTATCTCAATCACAGTTTAAACGATCAATTATCATAATACTTTAACAGTGACAGCAACTACCTAGAATAGTGGGCGGCCGCGTGAGACTTCGCGTCGCGTCGTACCTTCTTGCTTTCACCCCTCTATACGGCGGGTAATAACAAACATATATAAGGAAAACTGTGTATCATTAGATTCACAAAAGGGTTGGCTAAAAAATTTATACGAAGAATTTTGTCATATTTTGACAAATAAAAAACATGTTCGGTAAAAATCCAAATTTGTATAATAAAAAATTAGATTTTGCCGCATATTTTTAAAAATTAATCAAAAGTTTCAAATCTAAAATATACAAATATTAAATAATATTGTAACCCATTCAATAACAAACAAAACAAACAAAATCACGATCTCATCTGACCTTTTTAAAGGGAGTTATTAGAGTTGCCGTGAATGTTAGCGTTTTGAACCTGTGAGGGGGCTGGGGGGGAAAGCTCTAGGGGATTTTTGGGGACTTTTGTAAAAATGTTCCTCTAGTGACATTCTATCAACTGGGTAAAATTCAGCTTTACCCTAATTTTTTCCGAACTTAAGTATTTTTTGGTCTTTATTGACTGGGCTATAATGAAACTGTTTTAAGACTTAAATAAACATTACTAATGATTTAAGAATAAACACCGGGTACTCAACTAATATTCTATACATACTAATATTTATTTAGGTATCTACTGAATTGTAAACTTTATTTTATCTACCAGAAACTCATTTGTCTTATTCTGAACGTCTTTCATTGATTCTTTATTTGGTTATCAACTTGTTTACTCTAGTCTCGTACAAAGGCGTCCCACTAGGAGTTCAGTTCATGTTTTGAATACACTATTCGGTAAAAATTTTGGATGGTTTGTTCTAGTTGGGCTCGATCACTCCCTGGTCCAAATTGGTACTAATTATTGTTCTTGTGGCAAGATCAGAGTCTAATATCTTTATGTTCGAGTATGGGTTTTTATAAATTCAGTATCGATTTTCTTCTGCAGACAACAAAATTATCTTACACCTAATAAAATCACAGTTGAAATCAGCTTACTAATATTTTAGGACATTAAAACATTTTTAAATACTCGCTCCTTTTGAGCAATTATTTAGCATAGGCTATACGTATTCAGCAAAAGGCTAGAATTATTGGAAATATTGGAGCAAATAGCTGTTTTATCTGTTATTTTATTCAATTAGTTGCTATGGTGATAAATGTAAATACATGTGTTGGTTTATCAGTCTAGGCCTAACCTAAGATTTTTTTAAACTAAATTTACAAATACTGAAATAAAAAATGTTTTTATCAGAATGAATTATAGCCTATGTTACTCTGGGATAGTGTAGCTTTTTATTAGTAAAACTATTTTTTCAATCGGTTCAGTAGTTTCAGAGATTACCTACATACAAACAAACAAACAAATTTTACCTCTTTATAATATTAGTATAGATAGACTATGGTTATTTAGCATATGCTATAGTTATTAGCATAGGTTATAATTATTCAGCACAGATTGCAGTTATTTATCATATATTATTATACTACAATTATTTAGAATAGTCTATAATTATATTTATCGTAGGTTTTAAATATTTAGCATAAACTGTAGTTACTTATCATATGCTTATCATATTTAGCATAGATTATAACTATTTAGCAGAGGCTATAATTATTTAAGTTGTTATGATATAAAACATTCAGAGATAGAGAAACAGAAATATTATTATTTGATTGTATTTTCCACGGGACAAATAATACGGTAAAGAGAGGGGTCCATTAAAATTAAAAATGGCGGAGGCAATATGGTGGACGAGTGTGGGAATAAAGGTGTTATGTAGGCAATTTGATTACACCTAAATGTTTGCTTGTATATGAAATAAAAAAGGACAATGTGCCTATAAGTTTATAATGCCAATTATGGGAGGCTCCTGCGTGCTTCTCACACCAACCTATATCCTCCACATATATTTTATAAATTCCATTTAATAAAGGTGTATGATTAACCTTAGCGTAAGTTAAGATGGTAAATAATATTAAATTTTCCTATCAAATTATTCAATTTGAGATATAACTTGAGTTAAAAAAAAGTTTAAAATTAATCAGCATGACTTAAGCCTACTCCTAAACACAAATCTAATCTACAAATTAGACATACACTATTTTTTTCAGTATATGAAATAGGCTGTTAATGCAGCTATTATTATAGTATTGTTGTCCCAACACTGAACCTCTCTAATTTAAAGCAATGCTATGAACTTCAAATTTACAAAAATATCATTTTGAATTTATTTATAGGCCAACTCTGCTTTGAAATTATTTATGAATTTTAGAATTTTCTCCACCAGAGGCCTAACCTGTAGATTGATATTTAACACATTGCCAATAAGTGAACAGTTTTCCGTAACTTTATGTGTTAAAATAATATATGTGGATATTAAATAATGAAATTTATAATTATTTTCTTTTGTGATTTTGGTTTTACTAGGGGCACTTAAATGTAAAATTGAATCATACAAGCTGGTAAAAGAATGGTCCTGCAAAACTGCAATAAACGGAAGCATAAACGACAAAACTACAAAATACTGTTACACTAAAATAAATAAATTAAAGGCAAAACCACACCATCATTAAAGCGTGATTAGTACCTAATATAAAATGAGAGTAAAATCTACAAATTAACATAATTAACCTGGATTTGAACAACAATATCTCATTAGAAAGCAATTATGGTACGTCCGTATTATGTACGATTATTATGTCGTGTTAGAGTAATTACGTTTAATTACCGTATTTCGTGCATTAAAATATTACAAAAAAATCATTCAAATGCAATAAATGTAAATGTTTGTAAATCACATTACGTCATCACTGCGACTATTACCGAAATGTTATTAGATAGACAGTATTTATTTTATAACCATGTTTGTTTTACGAATTTCCTCGAAATCTTTCCACCTGAGATGAGGCAGCTTTGAAAAGCCTCTGGCATCCGTGAAAGGGGATAATTTATTAGATTATTTTTCTCAAACGCAGTTATTCCATTTGGACGATTACATGTTTGGGAGTTGGTGCAATATGAAAGAAAACAAGTGGAACGGAAAACAGGTAATGTTGATGATGACAATGAGATAAACCATAAAGAAAATAAGTTAAAATAATAAACTTTATTTTTGGAAAATAAAAGTCTTTCCATTGTTAAAACAAGACTTGAACACAGAATCTCAAAACTAATAAGTTTACCAACTCAAATACGTTTTAACGACAAAGACGGTGATGCACGAGCTACAATAATTAATTGTAATAACATAATTGTAATTTTGAGTGATTTGTAATCACTAATAGTTTGATTATTGTAACTAGTGTATCACTGAAGATGGCGGCTTTATCGTTGAAACGCGTTTGAGTTAGTAAACGTTTTAGTTGTGAGATTCTGTGTTCAAGCTTTATTCTATCAAGTACATCTTCTCACAAGTCAAGCTCAATATTTATTTACCTTCTACTGGTTTACTATATAAAATACAATAATGCAATAACAAAAATTGCATTTAGTACATACAGTATTCAAAAATTATAACGCAAGCTGCCTCACATCGGGTGGAAATATTTCAGGTAAATTATTTAAAATAACAATGTCATTTAAAAAATTCTGAATTATTATTGGTTCGTCTATGTGCAATAAAGAGTGTTTTTGAATTACGTTTGAAACTTCAGAGTATTGTTTCTTGCGTCAGTATGAGTCAAAAAGTCTCATAAACATTGTGAATCTCTTTGGACGTTGTCAATGAAATTTGTTAAGGAAAGCTTACTGAACCCAAAATGTTGTTAAGCCTTATTACCAAAAAATAATCAAGCTGTTTGGTTCATCTTTTTCAAGATGGTTGTCGTTTAAATATTCAAAGTTAAAATATATATAAATCCAGTGGCACGGTATTTTTCCGTGAAACTACTCGACCGATCTTAATGACAATTTTTCAAAATATGTGATTGATTCCAACTTAAAATATAGGATAGTTTTGATCCCGGGGTTGAAATGGGGTTGCTTCAATAAGTAAATTTATAATAAATGTACACAATAAATAAATGAAACAAACTTCCTACAAGCTACAAAGCTAAAATTATGTAATAGTATTTTTTAAGGGATATACAAAACTATTAGCAATTTCATTACTAAAGTCAAAAGGATGGAATGGAATAACTACCATTAAAATTAAATAATAACCACTTACTTTTTCTATGTTCTCAAAAACTACTCAACAAATGTTACTAAAATTTCACGATTTACAAACATTAGTACCAGGATATTTTAGAGAATATCGTCACTACAAACAAAAACGTTTAAATGGAATATCTACCCCTATAAAATACAAATAAATTGCACTAAATTCCTGCAAACTATAAATCTAAAATTATTTAATATTATTCTTAATTAATATAAAAATCATTTTCAATTCGATTTCTTAAGTCAAAGGGATGAAATGGGATAGCCACCCTTAAAATTAAATCAAGCAATAGCGAACAGGAAACCGCTTTGTAGAATCTATATTAGTACGTGAAGCAAAAACATTGTACGATTCCTCCTTTACGAAAATTACGAGGACGGAGGAGTATGATATTTGGCACAGTTAAAGTTTAAATGATGAAGAAGTGCAGAAAGCTAATATTTTTTATATAAGAATGAATCAGA
This sequence comes from Philaenus spumarius, assembly GCA_018207615.1. Classification (NCBI taxonomy): domain Eukaryota; kingdom Metazoa; phylum Arthropoda; class Insecta; order Hemiptera; family Aphrophoridae; genus Philaenus; species Philaenus spumarius. The sequence goes on from JAGFPH010001372.1 coordinate 13,898, forward strand.
AATACATAAAATTAAACACACAAAATAATTTTAGGTTAGGCCTTGACTAATGGACCAACACATGTTTCTTGAAAGTATTTACATTCATTACCTTAGCAACTAATGAAATAAAATAACAGATAAAACAGTTGATTCGAATGTATAATCTTTAATAATTAATTTTAGGTTAGGCCTAACCTAAAAATGTAAATTGTGTGCTTCTTTATTTCGTAAGTTGTGTTTAAAAGTTTACACTTCTCCAGTGTGGTATATGATCACTACAAACAAAAAGATTTAATCAATTACTTAAGTCAATGGGATGAAATGGGATAACCATCCATAAAATTAAATCAAGCAATAGCGAAGCAGTAGTTATTAATTATTAGGTAAAAATAAGATGTACGTTCCAGTAAACTTAAATTAGAAAACGTATATTTCTTATTTATGCGCCACTTAGTTTTAATAAAAAACGGGTTCTCTTTAAAAGTAGATAAGATAATGGCTTAAAATTTGGCAAATGTACTTGTTATCTAAACCTTTACCAGGCTACAGAAAATGAGGGTACTCTAAAAAGAGTACATGGTAGAGAGCTCTAGAAAACTCTGTATTTAGATAAAACGTTCTCGCCTAAAACACAAACTACGTTAACAGTTTCGTTCACAATTGACGTGCGAGCGAAGCGAACAATTTATCCAAAGTGTGTAAACAACATAAGCAAACCGAACAATTTCCAAACGGGCAATCCAACGCATAAACCCAAATAACCACTCCGCTCGAACGACCCAACGTAAAAGCAAGCAACATTCATTAACGCGTATAAATTAGCTATTACCTTCGCACGTGTTGTCGTTGCCTCTTATGTCTGACATAGTAGGGCAAATTTAGGTTAAATTTGTATCTGAGATTTTGCATCAAACGCGTCAAACCCTAGTAGAAACATTTTAATTGATTATTGATTTTATAAAGTAATTCCATCGCCTGAAAGGATTTCACGGTTTCACTATCTTTTAAGTCAACACCAGTGTAATGCGAAACTACTTTTGAACAAACTTATCGATTTGGATTTCATAATTGCGTTAACAGATTTTTGTTTTTACTGATCGAACATTTTCCATCCGTTTTTGAGCGGAGCGAACGGAGTGAGCGGAGCTATTATACTACACTCTGGCTTTTTATTTCCACATACTCCTCGGACGGAAGTGATCCGCACGAAATTTGGTACGGTCATAGTAACCAACTATGGGAAGGTATAAATCTGAAATGGTCCAAATCGGACGTCAGGGTTTTGCCCTACAACCCTTTAAAGTTACAATGTTATTTTAATAGAAGAAATATTTCATTTGGTTTATTTACTGTGTGTTGATTATACAGCTGTTAAAAGGATCACATATAACTTCAGACTGCTACAATACTATCAGCTGTTTGTAAATACAATAAATTTATGTGCAATTGTTGTTTTGCAGCAGTTTGTAAATTCAGTAGTTGTCTGTGCAATTGTTGTTTTGTTTAAGTCAGTGGTTTGTTTACCTTAAATAACAAACCAAATGAATATTATTTAAGGGCAAAATCGATTCGTGGTCATATTTCTCCAAAGTATTGATTAAAAAAATACTTGCTGCGCTCAATTTTGCAAGCACACAACTGCATTGCATACCTAGTAAAATTAGTTTCTAATGACGGATTGTTCTTATTTTTAAAATTTGTTGTTCATATTTTTTAAATTTATTTGCGTGTACAGAAAGAAAATAATACACAAAGCAACGTGTCGAGAGTATCAATCAATTCTCGATATCAAGTGAAAAACTAAAGGTAACTTATATGAAATAGATGGAAAACATAAACCTAGGCGTATATGTATAAGTCTAACCTAAAAACACAACTAAAAATAAGAATAAGGAACCCAGAACTAGAATACTAGGGCTGAGATGTCAAGAAAACTTAATAACAAATAAAATTTTTATTTGATTCGAAAAATTATCGCCTAACTAAATACAAACTGAATGAGAGAAATAATGTCCATGATCAACTAAATTTCTACGAAAATGATATTGTAATTTTAAATTGTACACGGTGATTCTGCAATGTGCGAAGATAATCAGGGATGGTGCTTCTTTTAAAAGCTATCCATCATATTGTTTTTTACAACTAATGTACATTTTTAGTACGGCTTAACCGATTGATTAAACTTTGTTAAACAATGTAAAGACCTAGTTTCAGAAAATTTATAAACTTGTTCCAATAATCCGTTTCGAAATGGCGGCCATATAAAAACTTTAAAGAGGACATTTTAAAACCCGCCAACAGTAAATTTGTGTTACTAGTTTAATTTCCTATCGAATGGTAAAACTAAAAGTAAAACTATAAAACAAAGGGTAACCATAAACAAAGCACAACCTAATGAATAGTTCATTATTGATCTTGCAAATTAATTATGGCCTTGTTACTATGAATGTTGAGCCTATTGGGCACAGCTTTACTGTTACTCTTAGTTCAATAGTTTTGACACTTATACCATTCGATTGAAATAAATAAATTGACTCTTGGTTTTTTTTAATGTAAATACAAGTATTTACTGTTTTTTAGTTAGTCTCATTTAAAACGTTTAAACGGCCGCGATTTTGAAACGAATTATATATAATTACTTCTTTGCCTTACTGGACCGGTTATATTATATAAATACCTGTAATTCGTTGCTGCTCGCAGTCCTATGTATATCTCTTTTCTCAGATGACGACCGTTTCGCCTATTTGTCAGGCATTATCGAATCCGTCACAAATTCAAATAAATAATTAACACATTAATTGGTATTAATTTGCATAATGCTCGTCATATAGTAGCAATTTAACATAAAACACACACATTACACTTAAAATTGAGTTTTTATGTACATAACCCATCACACGAGTTTAAAAGTTCGATGAGGTTCTATTTATTTGTGCACTCATTCAACGCTGCGTTGGTAGGTCTACTAAGCGAGTTATCACTACGTAACATCTGGTTTATTTTTGATGGTAGGGGTCATTTCTAAGAATTATATCAAAGATATTATTTGATTGGAAATGTATGTTTTCATTCAGTAGCGCGGATGAGTCTGATACGGTTGCCTTGTAAATATAATATTCTTCCAAGATTGAAGATATACTGGTTCAATCAAAATATACAGAAAAGTTACCCAAACGAACCATACTATACATGCAACGTCAAACCACCCCCACAACCAAAAAATGTCCGCTTACAATAGCCTCATACACAGAGCGATAAATGTACCCATGGAAAAAAACAGATTTCGAGCAAGAAATTAAATAATCAAACAAATAGCAATAGCTAATGGATATGAACACACGTTAATAGACCGACTTATATTAAAGAAAAACAATAGTATTAAAAACCCGAGATTAATACACAAACCTAAATACATAAGTATCAACTACCACGGAATATTAGATAATATTAGAATATTAGAATATTCCGAAACCAAGGTTACACATTGGCATTTAAAACTGTTAATAATTTAAAAAAGTTACTCAGACCAAAATCTATAACTAGTTGTCCTTACAATGCGAGCGGCATTTACAATTTAACTTGTGATGACTGTAATATGCACTACATCGGGCAGACAGGACGAATGTTTAAGACACGTTTTAAAGAACATATACCTAATAACAATATTCACATACAGTCTAAATACGCGGAACATTTGTTGAGTACGGGACATAACTATACAAGCATACAGAAGAATATGGACATATTGAACATATGTTCCAAAGGACCAAATATGAATGTCTTGGAAGAATATTATACAGGATTATTCAAAAAGAATGGTTCAAAAGTAAGGTTAATTAATTTGCATACTCTGAGTTGCAAAATCATGAAAACAGAATAAAACTGTTTCTTATATTAACAAGTTGTAATTTACATTATAAAAACACATTTTTATGCATCAATGTGAGCTCCTTTAGAAACTCTGCAAATATCCAGGCGAAATTCCAACTTAGCCCAGACATTCTGTAGCATTTCCTGGGTTATGGACTGCACGGCTTCTGTTATTCGATGTCTTAATTCTTGCAGGGTTTGAAGCATAGGAGGGTAGTGCACTTTGTCTTTGATAAACCCCCACAAGAAAAAATCACATGGCGTTAAGTCAGGCGATCTTGGCGGCCAGCGCATCAAAGCACTGTCTTCATTTCCAGAACGTCCAATCCAACGGTCTGGCTCCCTATCATTCAAAAACTCACGCACTTCAGACTTTAAATGTGGAGGAGCACCATCTAGCTGGAAAACTACGTCTGGAACATCTTGTATAAGTTGAGGAATGAGCCATTCTGACAAGGTATGTAAGTAAACGATTCCAGTTACAGTGCGTTCAATGAAAAAGAAAGGTCCATACACGGTTGCTAAGAGCACAAATAACATTCAGTTTAGACGAATCTCTCTCGTACTCGATAAACTCGCTTGGCTTTTCTAACCCCCATATTCTTACATTATGGCGATTCACTTGTCCACTGAAATGAAAGGTAGCCTCATCGCTAAACACTAGTCTCTCAGCAAAGCCATCATTTTCAAATGGTCTTATCATATCATGTCAAAAATCTGTGCGTTTTGGCTTGTCAGTAGGCTTCAGTGCCTGTAACAACTGCAGTTTGTACGGTTTTAGTCGTGGACTGCGGTATGTGAAGTTCCCTACCAGCTTTGACTGTCGAGGTTTTTGGATCCGCGCAAACTTAGCTTCGATTCTCTCCACAGCTTCTGGCGGAGTCTGAGAACGGCCCGAACTCTTCCCAGCACACTAACATCCAGTTGTCTTGAATTGCCTCACCCAACGAGCTATGCAGTTCCGATGAGGATCCTTTTCCTGAATTTGGTCCGAAAGTTCCGCTGGACACTAACAATAGCATTAGTACGAGCAAACACAAAAGGCTTTTTCTTGTTTTTTAGTAGCCATTTGTTGACAGGCTTCGTGGTACTCAACTAAGCAACTCACAGAAGTGCAGAACTGAGATAAAACATAACCTTGTCAAAACAAACTTATAAACACGCCCTTTCCATTGTTGTAAAAATCACCTGTTTGAAATCATGGAAACAGATGTACCAACCGGTTAGTTTTGCATCATTCTGCTATTTGCAGAGTTTATAATGGAGCTCACATTAGCATTTGTAATGCATATAAATGTGTTTTTTTAATGTAAATTAAAACTTTTTAATATAAGAAACCGTTTTAGTATTCTGTTTTCATGATTTTGCAACTCAGAGTATGCAAATGAATTAACCTTACTTTTGCACCATTCTTTTGAATAACCCTGTATTTACAAGGCAACCGTATCAGACTCATCCGCGCTACTGAATGAAAACATACATTTGCAATCAAATAATATCTTTGATATAATTCTTAGAAATGCCCCCACCATCAAAAATAAACCAGATGTTACGTAGTGATAACTCGCTTAGTACCAACGCAGCGTTGAATGAGTGCACACATAAATAGAACCTCATCGAACTTTTAAACTCGTGTGATGGGTTATGTACATAAAAAACTCAATTTTAAGTGTAATGTGTGTGTTTTATGTTAAATTGCAACTATATGACGTGCATTATGCAAATTAAAGCCAATTAATGTGTTAATTATGTATTTGAATTTGTGACGGATTCGATAATGCCTGACAAATAGGCGAAACGGTCGTCATCTGAGAAAAGAGATATACGTAGGACTGCGAGCAGCAACGAATTACAGGAATTATATATCTTTACGAGTAACTTAACACAATCAGGTTAGCCGTTCAAAAGATATGAATTATTCAGTAAAAAACAAAATGATGGACATAAGTTTCTCTTTATTTTGTCCTATATGACCTCCCACAGAATTATCTCCGCGCATTACAGAATCAACCAGTGTAAATTACGAGGGGTTTTAGGCATAATCACCTAAAACAAGTACTTTAAAAGTACTTAAACTGCGGCACTTTTTAAACGCAGCTTTCAGTATAGCTTAATTGTAAGTGGCTGTAGAATATAACTCAAGGCACCTTCCCAAGCTATTATTCTCCTCAAAAGTAATGACTAGCAATAAGCTATTTCACGGAAATTTATTATGTCACTAGTTGCCTGAAAACTTAAATTACTTCTGCTGGCATTAGAATGCCGAAGTATTGAAATCATGCGATAATTGTGTATGTATATTTTCCTGTAAACACGATATAACCACTCACAGAGGTAAAAAACGGTAGAAAACTCACTGGTGGTAAAAAATCTTCGTAATTTTATTGTGGAGTTGAAAAGCTTTTGAGCTTTCTAGCGTGAGTCGTAGCGCGTCAGGGATCACGTTTTTGGGTAAAAATTGTGAAAATAGAGTGTGGGGTAACGTTTTATATGTTTTTGGGTACGGAAAACTGATTTTGAAAGTTTAAATGTCGTAGCTCGTCGAGGTCACGCCGTGTGTTCTGTCCGGACGAGCCGAAGTCTCCGGAAAAAGTGTTCCATCTTTTCACTAGTTAATATTTTAATGTTGTGCTTATAAACTTAACCTGTTCAATCCATTTCATTCTCTTATCTACCATTGTTGATCATCTGACTCGACGCTTCTATGTTTTTAAATAAATATGCAATTTTAAGGTAATTAACTCTTGTATGCAATTTTAAGATATTTTGGTCTAAATCAGTTTTTACCTTTAATGTTAAGGAATGAAAATTAGTTTTGCCTAGTTCAAACCAGTTTTTAAAGTCTGACACCATTCTTTAGACATTTAATTTAGTGTAATATTTTACATTGCGTAACAATTCGAATGTTAAAGTTCCGAGACCTAAATTTATTATATTAAACAAAATCTACCCTACATTTTTTAAGTTATTAACTCAGGCCTATATAAAAACTTATCCTTATAAAAACAAATAGTCGACTCTCGATAACTCGAACCTCAACAACTCGAATTCCTTGATAACTGGATTTTGTTACGTATCCCCTTCATTTCCCTAAATTGTTTGCCCTCATTCTTAAAAGGTCAATGAATTTGAGACCTCTTTAACTTAACGTTGATTAATTTAGATCTTGGTATCTAGAACCTCATTTAGTCGAAAAACTCAGTCGCTCGAATTTATTTATTTTGCACTGAAATTCGAGTTATCGAGAGTCGAGTTTGCCTAAAACAATAAGGAAATTCTTGCAAGAGCTAGAAAGTGTAGATGTATTTTATAATTAATTTAGGTTATGTGTAGCTTTTGGTCCTCCATGGATGATGCGAGCTTTTAAATAGAAAGATATAGACAGTGTTTGGGGGAAAGGATGTGTGTAGGAGTGTGTATTGTGTACAGCTCGGTAAGGCTTGATTAAAGAAAACTGACAAATTATCAATACTTCAGTTACTATACTATCGATTTAAATATTACTTGTAAAGTAAAAGATAGTTTATCAGCACCATCTAGGAGCAGTTATAACAAGTTTTCTCGGTTCTTATTAAGTTAGTCTGTATAGTTTGTGTTCGTGAGGGGTTTATAAGTGATAAAAGCTTACAAGTAATTATGAAAGAAAAGCTAGAAAACTGAAGAGGATACAGAAAATTAAATTAGAAGACCAGTATGAAGTTTAGCCCCAATATGTAAGTTTATTTTAATTTACCTTATACATGTGTGAGCATGAAACATTCTGTCTGCTTTCTTGTAACACAAAGGCTTCTTTTAACACCCGTTCTAATTGCATCCATTTCCTTCTTGTAAACGCAAATTATTAATGTTTGGTTTCCTTGAAAAACATAAATACATAAAAATACCCCGCTTGACCGTACACAGTTGGTAGGTCCTCGCTTTCATGTTATAAAAGATGAAGGAAGGTCCTCATACAAACAGGGGTGTGCGTGGGGCTCTCGCCTATACGTTTTTAGTGTTAAGTTTTCAGCTGGCCTTCTTCCAATGTTACAGTGGTTGGAAGAAAGATGTGAACTGTGGGAATGTCCCCTCTTGACTGAATTTCAACAATCAAAAACACTGTTGTTATAGAAATAGATAAAAATAGTGACAATTAGTAGTTTATCTACATTTAATATTTTAATATACAATTACATAATAATAATAAGGAAATTAAGTTATTTTTCATTTGTTTAACTTAAAAACAAAGCAGGCATAACCCGTGGTTGAAACGCGCAAACAGTGGTTCGCGTGCGGGTGAACCGCGCAAGGAAAGCTTCGTGCGTTGTTGTTTATAGGGGACCGGAACCACGAGCATACGACTCAGTTAATGAGGCCCGTAAGGAAATGTAGCAGATTTAAAAAAGAACGCGAAAAGAAAAATGTGTTAAACAAATGGCAAAAACCACACGCTCAATACGATCTAGCCATAATTTAATCTGGAGCAAGTCATAGTACCATTCGATATACAAGATTACACTAGACACATGGGTTAGAAGGTGTTGTATGGTGTTGGTGAGTGTTATTCACTCATTGGTAGAACTGAGAACCTGCATTAAATATTAACGGCAGAAGCAAGAGCTTGTGTCTTTGTCTACATTAAAAAATTTAAACCGAAACAAATTAAATACATGAAAATAAACCGCTTATCCTTACAGATTTGGTAGGTCCTCGCTTTTATGTTATTTGACTGATGATGTAAGAGAGAGGTCCTCACACAAGCAGGGGTGTGCGTAGGTCTCTCGCCTATACGTTGTTAGTGTTAAGTTTCCAGCTGGCCTTCTTTCAATGTTACAGTGGTTGAAGAAACGTTCGAGCTGCATGAATGTTCGCCCTTGACTGAATTTCAACAATCAAAAACACTGTTGTTATAGAAATAGATAGGTAAATAGTGACAATTAGTAGTTTATCTATTGTTACAATTTATTAATTTTAAATACTTTTAATATTGTAATATACATTTACATTATAATAATAATAAGTCGACCACGCAGCTGAACCTATGACGTGAGTATGCATAACGACCGTCGGCCTCGTAAGACAAGCTTCAACACTGTAAAACACCCTCGTGGATTTGAACCAACTAATTTTATGTTACTTTACGTTTTAATTGATTTTGGGGAAACCAGCGAGCTATAATGACGTTTAAAAAACAGAATGTGCTGAATATTGTGTATTATATTTATTTTTTTATTTGAAACCACAAAAAAATTCATTCTCTTACGAAAAATCTTTAAATAATTTCCTTCCGATAGTCTGATAGAAAAATTTAACCGATGTGCTTCCGGTTTTTGGATGTTTTGGCTAACGAACTCGTACGAGTCACTTAAAAACACATCAATATAAAGGAATTTCTCGCTGAAAATGTTTGGTTTTAGTTAAAACCTATAAATTAGTACACATTTTGGCGATTTTGTTGTTTAAATTGTGACATTTAAAAATGTTCTATTATATGTTTATAATTTTGTCCGACAGAGGCCCTGGCATAAACAATTAACAGCAGACGCAGGTCTTGTGGAAAACCGATTAAATTAAATACTTACATTAAAAAATGTAACCGAAAAAAACTAAATACATATAAATGTACCCGCTTGTCCGTACAGAGTTGGTAGGTCCTCACTTTCATATTATTTAACAATGATGGAAGAGAGAGGTCCTCCTACAAACAGGGGTGTGCGTGGGGCTCTCGCCGTTTAAAATTTATAACGGAAATTAAAGTTTAAAGGGGCAGTCAAGTTATTGGAATTGTGTACTTTACTATTATTTTCTATTTCTTAGTAATAATGTCAAAAAATTGTAGTGGTGCGAAAATGAAGAAAATGAAGAGATTGAACTTAAAGTTGTAATCTTATTTTGTTAAGCCATTAGATGATGATAATAACAGAAGTGAGACACACCTGGTACGTATAGTGAATCGGGTGAATCTAAATCTGAATCTAGTGAAGTGACAGTGAGCTCAACCTCGCCGGAGACAACGGCTATAAATACGCTAAACTGCACCAGCAAGTGCATCTATTTTCCATACAAGGACCCAGTAGCAATAAATCTATTGGTGACCTCCAAGTTGTCAAAGAAAATTATATCACCAAAAATGTCGATATAGTTGAGGTTAAAAATAAAGTAACAGAGTTAGAACAGGCTAGTGAAAAACGGAATGGCAAAGACACTAGTTCATCTGATAAAGGTAGTTTTGAAGAACCTCTTACACCCAAACAAAAAAAAACTCATAATAAAACTAGGCACTCACCAACCTAAAGGGCAATTCCCAAAAGACCCTGACGGTAGAAATAAAAATAGAGGTTTTGTTGAGAACTGGTATTTTCAGAGAAATAAAGACAACCAATTAAAAATAAAACGTAATTGGTTATGCTACTCAAACCAATTAAATATTTGCTACTGTCAACCTTGTTGGCTATTTGATATGACATGTAATAAAGGATTTACCAAAGGTACGGCTGATTGGGCACATTTACACTTGCACCATGCAATAGCTAAACTATATCTTTACTACTCAGTAGCCATTGTGGAAGACACGCGTTCACTTGCATGCATAATACATTGACTTTTATTTCGTTATTTTTTATTACTTTAGTATAGGCTACAGTATTGATATTTATTGTATCATTGTATGTTTTTGTATGTTGTTTATGTATGTATGTTTTTATTGTATCATTTTATGAATCTGGCTGGAAAAAAGTTAAAGATGATGTTACTATGAAAGGGTGGAAGATCCTTTCCAGAGGATTAAGTTAAAAATGTATTTCATGGTATTAGACTCAATTTATAGTCAATTCAACGATAGATTTCCTGAGAGTACCCTTCAAATTATTTCGGAGATGGCTTTCTTTTCACATGAAGGACTTTTGAAATTGCACAAAAAACAAACATGGAATCTGGCTTAGTTCAAAATCTTACAGACTATTACGAATTAGATCAGGACAACATATTAGAAGAATTGCAAACCTTTTCAAGTATATACAAAGCTGCTAAACTTGCAATTGACATTTCTGATCTTCTCACTGATAGTGATACCCAGGACATAAATAAAAAAAAAAAGATCAAAGCTAACTAGACATTCAGACAGGAATCTAAAGAAAAATTGTAACACCGATTCAGAAGACGAATATAATTGTGGAGACGAAGACGAATAGTGATGTATCTTCTGTTGACCAATGGATTAAGAGAGGCTTTATTAAGCCTTACAGATGTTTGCAAAGTCTTTCGGCATTTCCTCATCTGACTATTCTTTACCAAATATTATTATCGCTGCCAGTGTCTAGTTTCACAGCTGAAAGATCGATTAGTCGATTGAAAATTATTTAAAACATGATACGAAGTAATATGGAGGATGAATGGCTTTCTAGTTTACTAATCTTATCTTCAGAAAGCCATATTTTACAGCAGATTACTAATGAAGAAATTATGAACAAGTTTGCCTTGTCGACTAATCAAAGAAAAACACTTCTCCTACAAATCATCAAAAAATCCATTTAAAGTAGTATTATTCAATTTTTTAAACAAATTTTTAATAAAAAACAGTTGAATTGATTTATGTATTGTTTTTTTCTTTTTGGATGGTAATCCCTTTTTTTGTTTGTATGGTTGTCCATTTTTTACCTATATTGCAGTTGCATTTTAGGAAGAAAAATCTGTTCGTTGTATGATTATTTCTTTTACATATATGCAGTTTGTCCTACATTGTTTTGAACATTGTTGGTCTTATATTCATTTTTGAAATTCGAGAAGGGTTTTGGAATTTAGTTGTCAAATGGTTTGTAGGGTGTTACCCTGTGGTCCCGTTTTTGAAATGTGTTTGTTTAATAATCGTTCCGTTGTATATTTAACCCTAATGTGTGTATAATTTCTCTAAGTTGCTCTATTTTTCTGTCATGGTGGTATTAATGGTTTAATATTGTCTAGTTCCCGTACTATTGTGGTTTTCCATGTTTCTTAAGTATTTTTTGGTGATTTAGGTTTTCTTTTTGAAAAAGTTGTTCAATTTTCCTTAGATTTTTTTCTAATTGGTTTAATGTTCTATTCTCCATTGTTATTTTATGCAAATTTAAGTCTTAAACCCTGTATTATTATGTGCTATTATTTTGTTGTCTTCGATGTTTGGGTATGTAATTAATAAATTGATTTGTGATTTGGATGTCCATCCGTAAGCTCTTGAAGCCACTTTTTCAGATGGTAAACCGCGATATTGGGATGGTTGAACTAAGGGTATTTTCTCTTTCCTTCCATTTCAGTGTTTGTTTTCGTTTTTTATTTTATTTGGGTGTTGTTTTGCTTCTTCGTAGATAAGTTCGTCTGTTTCCTTTGATTGGACCATTTGAAATTTTGAAAGATCTTATTGGTTTCCCAGTTTTACATATTTGACAATTTTTGTGACAAGTCATGATTTCGTACAGTGAAATCTTGTTCGATGAAATTTGACCTGGTACGTCCGTTTCGACTTCCATTTGCTATCGGTTACATCTAACGCGTCTGGCTTGTTAATTTTATTCCATTAAGTTCTTTTCAAATCTATTTGATATTATTAATTATTATTATTTTTTGTTTTTATATTTATTTAAAAATCTTAATTTAGGGTATTGGTGTTTACCCCAAAACTTACACTTTGTAACTAATTATCTATCATAATGAAAATAATATATTTTTGTTGTTACTACTTTTCAATCAGTGTCTAATTTTATCAGAATAATATTAAAACAATTTTATTCTCACCTAATTTTGTGTTACATGAAATTTTCATTTCGATGTTGAGATTTTTGTGGAAATATCCGTTTTGGGACCCCCTGAGTCCAAAAAAGTGGTTTTTACAAAATGTCTGTCTGTATGTATGTCTGTATGTCTGTATGTCTGTCTGTATGTCTGTGTCTGTATGTATGTCTGTATGTAGACAAAGCTAGAGAGAAAACTATTCGATCGATTTCAACTAAATTTGCACCAGACATGTCCAGTACGCCTGTATAGATGCACGAAAGAGGGTTTTGAACAATTTTGAAAAACAACCCCCTTTTTGGCCAAAAACCCCCAAAAATCAGTTATTATTTTTTTATAAAAAAACGGCTTTAACGATTTTGATAAAATTTGGCTAATTTGTAGCCTTTAATGTGCCCTACCATATACAAAAACCCGCATCTTTCTAAAAATTCTTGTTTAGCTAATAATAATAATAATAACTGATTTTTGGGGGTTTTTTGGCCATAAAGGGGGTTGTTTTTCAAAAATTTTCAAAACCTTTTTACGTGCATCTATAAAGACCTAATTGACGTGTTTGGTGCAAATTTTATCGAAATCGATCGAATAGTTTTCTCTCTAGCTAATAATAATAATATTTATTAGTTGATCGCCTACTTTAATAAAAGTATACAAAGCTAGAGAGAAAACTATTCGATCGATTTCAACCAAATTTGCACCAGACATGTCCAGTACGCCTGTATAGATGCACGAAAAAGGGTTTTGAACAATTTTGAAAAACAACCCCCCTTTTTGGCCAAAAAACCCCCAAAAAATCAGTTATTATTTTTTTATTAAAAAACGGCTCTAACGATTTTGATAAAGTTTGGCTTATTTGTAGCCTTTAATGTGCCCTACCATATACAGAAACCCGCATCTTTCTAAAAATTCTCGTTTAGCTAATAATAATAATAACTGTTTTTGGGGTTTTTTTGGCCATAAAGCGGGTTGTTTAAAAAAAAATTCAAAACCATTTTACGTGCATCTATGAAGACCTAATTGACGTGTTTGGTGCAAATTTTTTCGAAATCGATCGATTAGTTTTCTCTCTAGATAATAATAATAATAATAATATTTATTAGTTAATCTCCAACTTTAATAAAAAAAACTCTCCTACCCCACCGTACAAGTCACAGTGAATCTGTTTAGTAATTTAAATGTATTTGTGAGAAAGTATGTGCCAGTTCCTGGTACCGTTTATTTTATATTCTTTCAAATCAGATAACTATATAAGTACCTACTACTGGTATTCAAAATGTATTGTAGTTTTTTATTGTTATTTTCTTACAATATTTTCTTAATTATCAATGAATGTAAATTTATTTTTGTAGTTTGGAACTATGTATTACTTTTTTTATTAAATTAAAATAGCTAGTTTACTA
>JAGFPH010001372.1:27991-50714 GCA_018207615.1 Philaenus spumarius
GAACTATGTATTACTTTTTTTATTAAATTAAAATAGCTAGTTTACTACTTCAACATGTTACATTACATACGATCACCACCAAGTATTAATTTTTCATTAAGCATTAGAGGTTAAAGAACTTATTTAATATTATGATGTCTTCTGCTACTTACAAAAGTAGTAATGTGTTGTTTTTGTTAATAAATCTTACTGAATTTGTAAATTTGTATTATTTTATAAATTACATAGAGTCTTTAATCCTTTTTTCCATAAACATATTTTTATGAAAAACTTTAATAAGCTATTGGATTTAACTGTAAACTTTAAGTTACCTATAATTGGTTGTTTTCAGAGAATAAAATAACACTTTTAAAAAAAAAAGAAGCAATTATGCGTACGCCATTTTTATCTGAACTTATGTTTTTTTTTTCCTAAAATGGCATAAAATGTCTACTTTATTTGGGAGGGAACCCAGATTTTGGGGGGATTTGCCCCATGGGCTTTGGGGATGGGCACTCCTGCTTTGCAGCAAATTTGATGGGCGACACCTTGCCAAGACACTGATCGCAGGTCCTAATCAAGCTTTCACAACTGGGAAAAGGTCAACTTAGACAGACAATTAGCTTAATTACATAGCAAGGTTTGTTCATGAAGGACATACAAAGCTGTGTAGGCCTTTACCAGGGAGTTGCAGCATGTGAGAGGTAGAAGGAGACTTTTAAACATATAGTAAACGAATGCGAAGCACTTGAACGATACAGTAGAGATTTCAAGCCATTCAACCAATGGAGATAGTTGGATCTATTTTCTCAGGCTATTTAAAGAAGTAGGTCGTACTAAGTTATAAAAAAATAGAGAGCGCAATAAGCCCATAGTGGCTGACTTGTCTTGGGGATGTATACATTCTAACAGTAATAATAATCTGTATAATATACTAATTACAAAACATGGTATTTGAGAAAACCATGTCCTACTTGTTATGTAGCCATACTCCTACCATGTTGACTGACCGTTCACCTGAATTGTCACCTTATGTCCCTATGAGCCAAAATTGAAATTGCCCCCGCACTGCATCAAGAGTGAATTTTCAGGCAAAGCTTCGGTATGACCTGAAGTGTTGTCCCCAAAGCTTCAGAGAGTACGTCGCATTTTTCTACTGTGTACATTATTTTGTGATATCGTTGTCAAACAGTTAATCATTGCATCTACACTGCACCAAGTAACTTATCAGGCAAAACTTCGGTACGACCTGAAGTATTGTTCCCAAACTTTCAGAGCGGTGCATCGCATTTTTCTACTGTGTACATTATTTTGTGATATCGTTGTCAAACAGTTAATCATTGCATCTACACTGCACCAAGTAACTTATCAGCAAAGCTTCGGTACGACCTGAAGTATTGTTCCCAAACTTTCAGAGCAGTGCATCGCATTTTTCTACTGTGTGCATTATTTTGTGATATCGTTGTCAAAAGAACAGTTAACCATTGCATTGTCTTCTGGACCTTATTCATTTGTTTGTTATCTTCCAAAGTGATTCACTGCAAAACATGTCTATAAAATGTTTGATTTGTTGCAAACAGTAACAACATTTTCTGCATTTAAATCTGACAAATACCTGCACGGTCTAGACAGTTGACTAAGCAAGAACAGACCCTTTTGATAATGGAATCTTTATCTTAAATTTGATCATCACCACCAGCCAAGTAAATCCTAAATATTTTTAAGCTAAATGAATTTATTATAAAAAAGGTTTCTTTCAAATTTTCTTTTCTAATTTCTTTGAGACAATATCACAATAAAACTTGGCCCCATTCCTATCTTAGTTTTTTCCAGACCTATCTTTAATGGTTACAAAATTTGGACTTTAAAAATATGTTTTTTTTTAATTAGGATTAATTTGTCACTGTTATACAAAGGAGGGTTCAGTTCAATAGTGAACCGAACCATGTTCAATTAATTTTTTTTACAAAAAACTATGCTGAAGCATTGCTGAAAATAATATATTTTCAGTGTACCAAATGTTTTCAGTGCCATCCTGGACATGCTGGTACTTAGCATCAAAAAGGTGAACTAAGACTTGTTATACTGAAATTATATTATTTTTAGCTATGCTTTAAACACACTTTTTTTGTAAGTACAAAAAATGGACTTGGTTCAATATTGAACTGAACCCTCCTTTTACTAGCTAACATTTTTACGGATGCGTCATGTTTCCAACAAAACTTCGTTTAGGATCAATTAAAAAATCGAAACATACAAATTAGATTAACGAGGTAAATCGAAACACTTGTAGTGAATCTCTTTCGACGGAACGTGTATTATGTAACGAGAAATCATTAGTTTTACGCTTTAATAAATCAGTCAGGCAATATTCAAGCTTTTAGAATTCATTTTCCAAAATGTCAAAGGTTATTTCACTTAGATTATAGGGAGTTGGTGGTAACAACATTAGTTATATTACGTTAGTGCTATGAAATGGAAATAATGGTTAAAGCATTTCTGTAATGGAAGCTCTTGAGAAACACACACTAAAGCGTAAACACACTAAAGCGTATATTAAAAACATATTTCTCAATTTCATTTTTAAAAAGTGCGTGAGGAAACTTCTTAGGTTCTAGAAACAGTGGATTTTATGTATTGCTCTCTTTGCATTTATTGACGATTTTATTAATTCAGGACAAGGAAATAATTATGTCTGAAAGTTGGTTATTTTTGTATATGAGTTTTATAACTAATGTAGGCTATAATATATTGTATGATCGGCTTTGAGATTAGAAATCGTTTAAATAGATGTATTTTTGCAATCCTTTTTCTTTACTTCATTCTTGACAGCTAGGAAACAAATTACGCCAACAAACATAAAACGATATTTTAAACCATCATTATCTTGGACTCTTGGTCTGAGTTATTGCTATTTTATCATACAATTTTTAACTTCTATTAATTTACAAATGTAGGTCTACTGATGATGAAAATTTTGTGAATTTTAAAATAAACAATAACATAGTTTTGCCTAAATGACTGAATGTAAATAATTTATTTAAGTAGGCCTATGATTAAGATGTATGATCTTTTGTTTTGTTTTGCAAATTGTATTTCAGGTCTTTGAATAAAATATTAAATTTTAGGATCTGTACATTTACCATATTGAAAATCCCTAACGGCATGGACTCATTTCGATATAGTTTGTTGTTTGTAGGCCTAAGTAGTTCCTTTTAAAGAACTAAGTAAACAAAATAAATGTAAAACAATAAACAAAGATTCAAACATATAACAGCTGATTTCGTCTATTAGCTTTAATACTTCAACAAAAATTAGTTAAATTTTAAAATAGGTTCAGCTAATCTATACTAATATTATAAAGAGGTAAAATTTGTTTGTGTTTTTGTCTGTTTGTTTGTATGTAGGGGGTAATCTCTGGTACTACAGAACCGATTGAAAAAATAGTTTTAGTAATAAAAAGCTATCCTATTCCTGAGTAACATAGGCTATAATTTATTTTGATAAAATCATTATGCCTTACCTGGAAACCTAAAGAAGTTTCAGTTCAAAAATACCATTCGAGAATATGTTGTTGGGCCGTAGCTCAAGTATTGTTACACGTCAGATACCATACAAATTATAATACCTCATCTACATAAGGGTTGCTAGTGCGAAACGAAAAAGTGCTAAGTTTTACTTTAGTACACCACAAATATTATGTGGTCATCTCCTTCTTCCTTCTCAACATTGTCTCCTAATCTTCTTTTCAAAATTTGGTTTGGCCTGTGAAATGTTTTTACAGACTCACATTTTTCAATCTTGAAGATTTGACTCCGGAGCTTCCACATCCCACGGATTAGATGTTTTCTCGGTCTGAGGTTACATCTCACAAAAAGTTTACGTTTATCAATGTTCCCATCATTTAAAAAAGTAACTTCTGCATGATGTGTACCAAATTGTAATGTATTCAAACTTACAAGGATTTGTTGGTCTAAATTCCAGATTACATTGTTTAGAGGCTGGTTAAAATTTTGTAGCCTTCCTGAACAGTTACAATGTCCAGTAAATGTGAGCCTGACATATAACCATCATTATGTACTCAGACTAGTGAAAATGTTTTTTTAGAATTCAACACTATATAAAGCTGTACTATATGACATGTAGTGGTTTGAACTGATCAGTATAGTAGATTACCGCTGTTATCACTCAAAAATTAACCTTAACAAACTTCGTACCTACCGCTTGAAATATTTTTTGTGACACATTAATTAAATATAGCACATACGAATTGTATGCCATATTAAAATGGAGAATTTATATTATACAATAGAACATCAAACAAAAATCTGTTTTTACGTCAAACCTTTTTAAGTAGGTGCAGCTAGTTTGCAACCCAAAGGGGCTTTTAAATGTACAGATACATTTTATCACAAGCTACAAATCTTCAAGCGCTGTTTATGTGGTAAATCTGATTCACTGGACCTCAAAATAAATACGCACACTCAATCAATTGCACACTCATAACGACAATAAACAATATTACTAATCAGTACGGATAGCCGGGGGTTCGGTAGCAGAAATTAAGAAATTAACGGAAGACATATCGGGTAAATATTGAGTGTTCAATGGCCCAAAAAGGTAGGCCTATAGTGAGTTTCGTCTTAATTCTTATATCAATCTACGTTTCCCATCTGTGGCTTACAAACGCCACAATTTCCGCCAGTTTATTTAAGCTGCATTTCACGTCTATGAGTACATTTTACCTAAACTATTTTATACAAACAATATTTTACTTTTAAAACTCGTTTTCTAGTATAAGTATCCAAGTCAACGACATGATTAATAAGTTATCAAGTACTTACTGGACACCATCTGTGACTTCTAGATTTCCTTTGATTGCGCGTTTCGGGTGGTTTATGTCCCATTATCAGATATTGTCATTCATTTGAGGTCGTTAAACATTGAACACTAAAATCATGTAGATTACATTATACAAACATTGAGCGACAGTGCAAATCGTCGTTCGAAGGAAGGCTACAGAATGGATGTTCCTCCAGCTTATTTACTTCGTTTTCTTGGATTCTCACCGCGGTGTCAAGCATCAAATTTGACTGAAAGTTGAGTTTTTCGTTCAGTTCGTGTTTATTTAATATCTAGTTAGTTATATGTATAGTTAGATATATAATTATATA
Organism: Philaenus spumarius; assembly: GCA_018207615.1. NCBI lineage: Eukaryota > Metazoa > Arthropoda > Insecta > Hemiptera > Aphrophoridae > Philaenus > Philaenus spumarius. The sequence goes on from JAGFPH010001372.1 coordinate 33,145, forward strand.
TCTCAAATTCCTCCACGGTGTCTATGTATTTGCCTTTTGTTCATATATGTAAGGCTGTAAAATTAGTCTCAAAATCAACATACTCATGGTATTATCAATTAATTGACGTGCGTAATTGGATGTTATGCTGTTGACGTTCCTGATAAAGAAGTAAAGAAGCGGGGTTAACATCTTTGTACCGCTGAATCTTTGTGTAATATAATGTACAGGTTTTTAGTGTTTAATGTTTGACGACCTCAACAAGTGAGAATATCTGATGATGGTACAAACACGTAATAAAAGAAAATCTAGAAGTTACAGACGATGTACAGTAAGTACCGTACTTGATAACTTAGTAATATTTTACACCTTAGACTCAAAATATTGAAATGCAAATGATTTTCCTCTCCTATACAGGGTGTTTCGTAATGACTCTGCAATATTCTAGGATATGATTCAACACATAACTTAAGAGTAATAGGCTATGTGCCAAGTTTTATGTGTCTAGATTCATAGCCCGTTTCTGTTTTCTAGGACATTCTAGAATACAGTATTCTAGAACGTTTTGAACAGGTAGTACCTTTGATGACCCATAAACGTCTGGAACTTTCTAGAACTGTCTAAAACATTCTGGGAACATTCCGGAAGCTTCTAGAACATTGAGGAACATTCTGACCAGCCTCGTTTACTTTCGCAGTCTATTCCCAGCTGATTCATCGACTTCGCATAAAATGTTCATTGGTGCGATGCGCTCTTTTGTCACCTACATCTCCGAACCCAACCCCTGCAGATTTAAACCAAAACCTTGGAGGTTATACGGTTTGGTAGTCCTCCATCCCTCATCTATAAATAAGGGGTTGGTCTAGACCTGCAGGGGTTGTATATAAGAAATTTGTACTTGCAGTACACCGTCTCGTGGTCTAAATACTCATCTTGTAAGGCTACCACGGTTTCAAAAACACTATGTTTTCATCATCAGGCCGTACAAAACAGTCAAATCGCTCAATCGAGGTCGTCACGTAAGTATAAAACCATTAAAAAACACAACACAACAAAAATTTCTATTACAAAAATAAATAATAATTTTAATTTTAACATCTATCGTTCACAGGTTGGTCTCAGTGCCTTTGTGAAGTACGAGGAAGTGAAGTACATTGCTGCTTCCAATGGATACAATAGCACAGTCATTGACAAGCTCATCAGGAAACATAAAAATAAGAAACCCATTATTAAGAAAAAACAATTTACGTTTCCCCGTAATACGGATCAGCGTTAAGCCGCACTCTAAAATAAGAATCAGCAAAAGAGAACATTACCGTTGCTTTTAATACTTCAAATAAATTGTCCTATTTTTTAAATAAACCAATAAAAAACGTAAGTGACAAGCATGACAAGACTGGCATATAAAAACTACTTGTAGCGAATGCCTCAATTTTTATATAGGACAGACGGCCCACTCTTTCAACTTCAACAAAAGATTTAAGGAACACTTGCCTAAAAGGACCCTATCCACAAACTCTGCTTTCGGTGAACATCTTATAGATAAGGACCATACATACACTGATATCCACAATAACTTGGAAACATTACACTTTTGTTAAAAAAAAGTAGGTGCATGGATTCCGTGGAAGAATTCGAGATCTATAAAGGTGTAAAAATGGATCCTATCAATGTCTTTAATGACAAACTATCTTTTACATCAAATTTAATTTACGACATCGCATTAAGGACAGCCAACATTTATAAACAAACATCGTATCGCACCGCCACAACAGGTAACAGAGAGGGGAGGGATTCTCAATGACAATTACATACTTCCGCAGTCTAGATTTGCCCGTTACCGGTACCGCATGCGATATTTTTGCCAATGTGCGTGTTATTAACATTTGTGTGTTGTCTTGTGTTTTTTAATGGTTTTATAACTATTATGTGTCGACCTCCTTTGAGCGAGTTGACTGCTTTGTACTGCCTGATGATGAAAACATAGTGTTTTTGAAACCGCGGTAGCCTTTACAAGGTGAGGAACTAGACTACGAGACGGTGTACTGTAAATACAAATTTATTGTATATAAGCATGTAGTCCGGTGGCTATAGTACATTTATGCAGGGGTTGTATTCGGAGATATATTGTATGACAAAAGAGCGCATCGCACCAATAAACATCTTATGCGAAGTCGGTGAGGCACTTGATAATCGACTGCGGAAGTAAAAGAGGCTGGTCATTTGGTAAAAAAAAACCGACAATTCACTCCGAGCGCTACCAGTATTTTTGCGCTCTGCCGAGCGGCAAATATATCTGTCTCTCTCGCCAACACACACAAACAACTTTTTCTTTCATCCCCAACCGGCCCAACCCCAATATACAAAATATCGTAATGTTAAGAGTCTGTTAGATTTTGCCCCATAAGGCCTAAATAGGCCGGACAGATACAATTTAAGCCCAAAAATAAAGTAATTCCGACTGCTTCCGCTTTGGATTTAACGAAGCTCTAATTTGTCAAAGATCCAATATTGCGATAGGCTGCAATATTTTTTTCTTGAAATTTTCCATATTGGAAACAATATATAAAATTACACAATTTTATTTTAACGTAAAAACCAATTATTAATGAACATTTAAAAAATATGAGATTAATAAAAATTATTGTCTAAATTAAAGCAAACTCAACATCCTCTCTTGATTCTCAGATTACTAGAAAAGCAAATTGTGCTAATATAAAAACCATATTTTTGTAAACTATTATTGAAGTTAAACATGGTTTCTAAAAAAATACTCAAATCATCAATTTGAAAGCACAATTATTGATTTCTATAATTTCAATTATAACTAAAAAAAACAAAATTACTATTACACAACTGCAAATTTAATGTCTATCTCTAACAAACTACCAAAACATATTGCACATTTCTACTAAACTACAATACAACCTGTAATTCAGAAAATTGTATTAAATGCTTATGAACATGATCGTTAAAATACAAATTACGTGTTAAGAATTCATATTTCAATAGGCAAAACAAAGACATTATATATTTACATTTAATTAAATTCCAAATAAATCTATGATCAGGCCTACAAATTTAAAATATGTACATTTTGGAAGTTTATAAATTATTGTAAATAGAAAGTAAGAAAGGCAATTTATATTTACAGCAAATTATATGAAAAACAAACAAATAATTTCGGCTTTAAAATACAGTATTTACATTATTAAAAGTTACTTGTCATTGCCAAAAGAAAGGCAATCTATGTTTACAGCAAATTACGTACAAAACAAACAAATAATTACTTCTCTTTAACATTTACATTTGTAAAAGTTAAATATCATTGGGGAAAAGAAAAGCAATTTAGGCCTACAGCAAATTCCATACAAAACAAACAAATAGTTACGGCTTTAAAATATGTACATTTGTAAAAGTTAAATATCATGAACAAAATAAAGGTAATCTATATTTACAGCAAATTACATACAAAACAACAAATAATTACAACTTTAAACTATATTAATTTAACAGCTGCACATTAAGGATTACAATAAGGGAAAACTGGCTTTCAATATTCTCAACTTGTTATACACCAGTGAAAGTGACGGGGTATGGTGGGGTGGGGTGGGTCAACGTTCCAAAGTTGGGGAGAAATGTACAGTCCGAGTCTGGAAAAAAGTACAGTCCACCCCCACCGTGTTGGCACTAGCGAAACCTGTTGGCTTCTCTGTGAAGTAGGCTTTCTCGGTGACTCATAAGCTTCGCCCTCAAAAGCACTACGGTTTCGCTTCTTATAAGTGTTAAGTATTCATTGGCACTGTGCTTCCTTATGGCGCATCAATGTCGAGCGCTCAAAACTACTGCACCCTACGTCGCTAGTCAAAGTTTTTGTGTATAAAACTTATATTTTATTACTCTGCATTAACTGACGAACACAACGATGTCCATAAATAGTGTTTTGAGGTAAATTTACAGCACATTTTTAAGGACTAAACACAAACATTGTTTCCAAGTGTTAAAAAGTCTGACAGGTAACGATAAGCTTGTTTTTCAAAACTGAATCCTAGTTAGTACAGTTAAATTAGACCTAAACTGGAGAATCCAAAAAACAAAGGTCTGATTGTTGGAAGTTGTTCATTACTATTTGCTCTAAATGTGGTAAAAAGTCTCCACAGAAAAGCGTCGGGTTTTGGAGTGGGAGGGAGTGGAAGCTGTAAAAACTGTGTGTTTTCGAGGTTTCTTTGCAAATATCTCTTAAACCCTTCACTTTAGACTTGGTTAGTTCAATAACTTTTTAAGGTAGTTAAATTTTTCACAAATATGGTTCTATACGTTTTTGGTATTATGGTGGAGATACACCACACAAACCCCCTCTCATGGGTGTAGTGGGACACTAACACGGGTGACTGACGTTCCCACACAGATTTTTAATTGTTATTTTGTTAGCTCGCAAAGTTACTTTATTTAATAATAGTCAAATTAATTATCTTTGAATACGTGCTGAAAAAGGGCGGGTATTAGTTGAACGTGGAGGGGAGCAAAGTTGGTCATGCCTCAGATATCTTACTGTCGTCTGTCGGCACTTCTCCCTTCGTTGCAGCCGGAGACTATCGTGATGTAACTTTATAGTTGATATCAAAAGACAGTTGTTTACGTGTATGTATGCTGCTGTTCTTTAATTTAAGTTTTCAAAAAAGCATATAGTTTGTAGGTTTAAGTGACACACAGTTTTTAAAGGTACAAGTGTACTCTTTATATTTAACTAGTTATTACCATGGCGAAAGCGCAAAAAACATTAATGACCTCTTTTAATCAACATAAAAGTGAGAGATCCAACCAGACCTCGGAAACCAGAGAGTGACCTCGGAAACAGACTAATGTTTCGGTAACTTCATAAAGTGAAACATGTAGCCCTACCACAAAACTGAATACTGACACCTACCGACCTACCTATCTGTGGATGCGACAAATTACCAGCCTAATGTAAGTAAAAACAAATGTTCATCTATGTGTTATGACAACGATATTGAATTAAACTTTGAACCGGACAGTAATATAGACCCAACAAATTAACCCTCTATATGGATGGAGTAGGGAAATGTGGGTTCGAAAGAAAGATTCGTTTCCTTGACTCAATAGCCAAAATGGTAAATTAGGTTGTACGGTATGCATGGAAGTTTCCCATCACGGTGTTTTTAAAAACAAGTGCACAGCGATTTCAAAAGAATTGTGTTATTTTCCTGTTACTTACCAGCTTACTTCTTTGAAAAAACAATGTTTACTAAACAATCGCAAGTCACGAAGTAGAGTGACCATAAGTACAAAGGCGAAATCAGAATCAACTCATCTCACCTGAAATCGACTACGAAAATCTTTAGGTAACCATACTACCTACCGAAAAATTATAAGCCATTTCGGATTATTTTTAGCTAAAGCTAAATGGCGTGTATATATTTGTTGGATTGCATTCCAGATTTAGTGCCACACATATTATAAGTCACGTTTTAGAAGAAATAATAAAAAAGAATAATTCGACTGGCTTTAGAAATTTCTGGAAAAATTGTAATCATAATCATAATTGACGAATCTACAAGAATGGAAGCTAAACCTACTTTGATTATTTATATGAAATGTGAGACAAGTAAGGAGTTTTAACCCCTTATTTTTAGACTTGTTAGAACTTGCAAACAGCTGATAGCTAAAAACTTCAAAATGTTTTAATTTCCTTGGTAAGGCACATTTTTTAATTTCGAATGTGTTTTAGTCCTTTGAATACAAATAAAATTCTTTGAGAAGCTCACTCGGATGCCCCTTAAAGTCTATTTCCGAAAGCTTGTACGCGATTCCACACGGGACAATTTACGACTAGACCCATGCCCCCTCTTTGGCCCACTTCCTCCTCTAAAACCTCTGCTACCTTACAGGGAGTGACAACCTTACTCCATCGTCCGATGCACCTGCTTCTCTAATTCCATATAAACAAGAAGTCTTGCCAGTTTGCCTCAATGGAGCAGCAAAATCTTTTTTTAAAGTAGAAATATCTGGAATGTGATCTGCGCTTCCAGATTGAATTTGATCCAGGGTTTGGAACTGAAAACATACATAAATAAACACTAAGCACCACCAGTAAGGCCTCAACAAACACTCAACGACATATTGTCTGCTGAACTGTATTATCACACCCCCCCCCCCCCTAATTTTAATTATGCGGTAAATCGATGAGAAATTGTTAATTATTTAAACATGTTTTCAACCATACCAACAGAAATACCTTACTTTACCCCATAACTCCATATCTCCAAAACTATTAATGCACCAAAAAGACGTATAAAACAATTTTTGTTGTGAATTTAACATACTTTAAAAAAAATATTGAACAAACTAAGCTCTAAAGTGAAGGGTTTACGAGATATTTGTAAAAATCTCGAAACACACAGTTTTTACAACTTCCACACCCACCCACCCCCAAACCCGACGCTATTTTGGTGGAGACTTTTTACAATGAATACTTAAATGTTTAAACATTTAAGTATTCATTGCTTTTTACCACACTTAGAGCAAAGGACAATAAACAACTTCCAACAATCAGACCTTTGTTTTTTGGATTCTCTAGTTTGAGTATTTTTTGGTCTAATTTTACTGTACTATAGTTACCCAAACATACACACACAACCACATACGTGCATACAAACCTAAATATATGTAACTATTGTATGTATAAAATATAATCTATTCTGTTCAGACAAAAACATAAAATACAGCAATACTTCATTCAAACACAATAATTGTCTTTTAAAATATCAAAATATTGCTGTGTCCTTTATATTTGTTTATTAATAAAGTTTATCAAACGATATCAAAGTTATTTTATTACTGTAGTTATGAAATAAAATAAGACACATCTATATTGAGATTTCAAATCATTTTACTATATCATTTAAATTTACAACTGATAATTACAATCAACATTTTATTCTATTAAACAATAACAATTAAAGGTCATTACCAACTCAAAACAAGAATTCTGTACAGTTAAAAAAACTAATTGTAACCAAAAGAAAGTAATATACAAATAAATACCCTAGATTAACATTTGTTATTTTAATGTTTTTCTACATTTACAATAACATTGCATCCTTAAACTAAAAGTTGATTTTTCCATTTCAAATACATTGAGGTGTTTCATCAAACATGTACCAATAATTGTAATTTTAGTTGGTTTATTTTATGCAAATTACAATGTTTAGGGTATTCTTTATGAATCTGTCACTTACACAACTTTGTTGCCTTTCTTTTCAGTGTGTTTTTGTCCTTATCATCATTTACTGCCTTCTTTTTTTCATTGAGTCAGTAACACTTCTAGAATAGTTATTTAGTAATATGTTACTAAATGTATAGAGACACTTACCATAAAAAAACATTTGACTTTTATAAAAATCCCGGTAGCCCGTGCCGGTCGGTGCAGTATGCGCGTAGCTTTAGGGTGCATTTATTATAAATATTAATTTACTAATTATAACACGTTTAAACGTATAAAGTTAGACTTAAGTGTTTAATGTAACAATGGCTTAAATGAAAAATGTGTTCACCAAAAATGTTCGAGATCACGATGTTCGCCCTTGCAATAAATTGATACTAGCAAAATAATTGAACGATTTATTTCAATTTTTGTTTATTCAACTTGCTTATTTTGTTCACATATGATTAATGGATGACGGAGAAAGGATTGAAAGAAAAAAGAAATGTCAATAACAGATTCGATGCTAACATAAGTGTATTGAAACTTAGCCTTAGGCCTACCATAATAATATAAGCTACCGCCATTCCCAATTTAATTGAGTACAATTTTAGATTGAGAAGTAACTTTGTGAATCCGTAATTGGAGTATCAGACGCTCGGAATTAGTCTCTGGTGTTGCATGAGATGAATGTATAAATAAGACAGATTTTATAATTAGCTTTGAAACACAGATTGAATGAGCTAATATTAGAAATCTTCTTAATGATTTTTTTATTCATATAATATAAAGCAAACATAGGCTAACATATTGCAAAATATAGACTAAACATGTTTACATACCTTGATATTTGCCTAAAGTCTTTTTTTGTCCTTATTTGACGGAACTACCGGTTTCGAAACTTGAGGTCTCCATTTTCAAGTCGAATACAAACATAAACATACTGTAGTGTAAAGTAGTAGTACACATAGTTTTTCATTGAGTTGTTCGTATTCGTTGCCCAACGATGAACTGTTTTAAACGTAGGCCTACTGTGATAACTTGTTTAAATGTTTTGTGTTGTAAGTAGGCCTATTTATTTTAAATTATGACTCAGTAAAAAACTGTATGTACTTGCGGTTTGAGTTCGTACTTGGCTTGAAAATGGAGACATAAAACTCCGAAACCGGCAGTCCTATAAAATAAGAACAAAAAGGTCTTGACGGACATCAATGTATGTAAATATATATTTAGCCTGTTCTCTATAAAAATATCTGCTAATGATAAAAAGTGCTCGATGACAACCTTTGAAGCAGGATAAGAAAGGCCCCTCCTACTCCTTTGACCCTTTATTTTGCCTTCCCAGTTTCTAATCTCAAATTGATTTGTATGCACGCAAGCAACATATGTGTGCGCTTGCCTAAAGTTAGAGTTTAATTTAATACAACAAATTGTGTACTAATTTAGGATTCCTACAGTAAATATGTTTGAAAGGAAAAACGCTCACACAGCTCATTGATTAAACACGTTCATATAAAATGTTTCTCTTTATTTTTTATGTAGCCTAGGCCTATATATAGCTTACTTACAAAGTTGTTAGTTCCTTTACAATACCAAAGCCATATCATAATTAATTCTTTAAAGTTAGGGCAAAAGGACTTAGGTCAGAAACTGTTAATGAATCAAATATATATTGTTTGTGATTTCAATGAATACGCGGTCAAACTTCAATGGTAAAAAAGTCAAAGTTATATAAAAAACAGATTTTCGTGTTTTTTTTTTTGTTTTTTTTTTTATAAATATATATATATCCACATACATAAATATCTTATAAAAATTATGCAAAACATCCCAAGCCCTCCGGAGACCAGGTAACTAGTCATATCCCGTCAGCTTGGAAGCAAGCCAACCACAGTTTGCTTTACTTCCGCCCTCCTACCCTCAAACCACAGATATGAAAAATTACCTGGTCTAGCCGAGATTCGAACCCGGTATCTTCTGATCATTAAGATTCCACGTTATCCACTCAACTATGGCTTGTCAATAAGAACTGAGAACAAAACAACACTTGAGTTACGTGCTACCGTATTACCTATCTCGTCCCTTCTCTTCTCGCATATAATATATAGGCTACTGCAATGCAAGCCATGAGTTTGTCAACACTTTGAGTGCTTCTCCTGTAGGCCTATCTTTAACAATTTCTTGCTTAAGCCCTTTTGCCCTAACCTCAAAGAAAAATATTGAACTATCTGAAATAAATAAACCGAAAAATAAAACAGAAGTACGGTATATAAATTTAAAAATTGCACTTTGCTTGTATATGGAAAGTAAACTATGATTTGCGCCTTAAGAAAGATTGTTTTTAAACTGTGCTTTGCTTACTATGTATTTTCTGTAAAAACATGAACAAATTTAGACCAAAAACTTTGCTTACTTAGGCATACTCATCAACGTAAACCTTAAAAGCTACAAATCTCACAAGTGGTAATAGTATAATGTAATACGGTACTTAAAATATCAAGGAGAAATAAATATATATAATCATAACAAAGTTCAGTACTTTAGTCCACTTCTAAAAATTTAAGTTTTCAAATATGACAGTAACAGAAACAGGATAGAGTGTAACTTACAAACTTACTTTCCTGAGTTTATTTTGTCAGAAAACTAATTAGAACACCTTCAAATTCTAACTTTTGAAGGATGCCATTTTGACTGGTCATAATAGCGAGTAATGCAGGTGGGTTGGCACAATTGTAGACCTATGACTGTTAAACAATCTTCATTTTTGAGAATGCTCTTTCCTTGGTAGTATTGGCGATCATCAGTGACAAGTACGAGTGATTCTGTAATGCGCGGAAATAATTCAGGGGTAGTTATATGGGTAAAAACAAAGAAAAACTTCCTATAAGTAAATGTCCGGAATAAGTTGTTTTACCAGCTATCCGTCATTTTGTGTTTTTTGCTAAATAATTTGTAAATCAAGAAAACGCTTAACAAATTAGTCAACATTTTGTACGTTACTCATCAATGTAAAGAACTAGTTTGACAAATAGAGTCAACTTGTGCCCATAATCCGTTTCAAAATGGCGGCCGTTTAAACATATTAAATGATAATAATTCAATAACAGTAAATTTTAGCGTCCACTAGTTTGACGGGTCCATCGAAACAAAGTGTAAGCAATAATTAATTTGCAAGACCAATAAATTAAGTTAGACTCTGTTTTACTGTTCGATAGCTTTGACAGTAAAGTTATAAAATTTGATATTAAACTAAACGAACTACAATAATTTACTCTTGATGTTTTTTTAATGAATATTTAAGATTTTAAAGTTATTTTCATTATCAATTATGAAACGGATTATTAGAATAAATAAATTTATTAGCAACGTCAACTTCTAAAAGTTTTTTCTGTTTTGGCCCATATGACCATCCCCTGAATTATCTCATTGTACGCATTACAGAATCCCCTTGTATAGCATGCACAGCTCTCTGGGTCCATCAGATTAGCAAAATAATAACATAATAAAAACTTTGAACATTAGCAAAAAATGTCTGCCATTGTAGTCCAACTGAATTCCAAGATGACTTTGATTTTGTCTTAAACTAAGACATTAATTAATTGATTTTAATAAAGCAACCCTAATAAAGGCAGGTTATATAATGTTAAAAAGGAATTAGTTTAGGACTAGGGTGGTTAAACAGCCAAACATATAACATTAAACTATCTGGCAAAATGTTTATTTTAATGTAATACCCACTGAGTACTTTTGCAAATTTACACTTTTTCACTGGACAGTTTCAAAATGCCCTGTGTGTAATGTAATTGGAAACAACACTCTTTGCTAAAATAATAATTTCGACATATATAGATCACTGCATCTAATCATTGAATGTGTACAGAAGACTGGAGTGGATCTCAGCAACTAAGCTTGTTATGTTGTCAACTTCTTGTGACAGTTGTCAAATTAGCAAACAACCCAAGTGACCCAGTATTGATTTTTCTGTTGACAAACCTCCTGAGATTTCATAAGTAGCAGACACACTTCCATTATATTTTTTGGCTCAATTTTTTGGGTTTGTTTAGTGACAGTGGCGGCTCGTGTTAAGGCACCAAGGGACTGCAGCACCCCCCCATTTTCACTTGATATTATCATTAACATTTAATACAATAAGTTCTTTTTTCTTATCAAAACCTGAAGTTTTGTGTTATTGTTAAAAGTGTGAAAACATATCTTAGTTTAAATTTAAGACAAGAATATAAAGTTTAGGTAGGTAGTGTTTGCGAAGGTAAGAACTTATTTACCTTTACCTGGCATTGATCTTTTCGCACAAATTAAAACAAGAAGAATGGATTTCATTTTTAAATGCATAGATAAAGCTTGGAATGTAACAATTTATTTTAAAGTAAAAATGTTTGATTTTTTCTTTTAAGATTTTATTAATTTCTGAATACATTTTTTCTTCATACGTTTTTGTTTCCTTATACACAATTTTAAAACAAAGGCAAACATTTTTCAGGTGCAACACCCCCACTAATTTTAGCTACGAGCTCCCACTGTTAGTGAGTATTTATAGTTTTGCATGGATTTTTATTAATTATTTACAGTAGGCCTACTGTTCAGTGTTGTTTGTCCCAGCTCTTTCAATTAAAATTGTCCTTGGTACCTTTTCAGTTTGTTTTATTTGTCTCTATGCCATTTTTAAAATTTAAAATTTAATGTTAGTAACTTGCACCTGCTTGTCTGTTTCTTTTTTTTTGGGGGGGGGTTAAAGGCGAAAAACCTGGGTGGTTATCATCGCCTGAGCTTGTCTGTTTCTAAGATCATGAGTAACCTACATACAGACTTGCCGTTCGGATAAATAATTCCACTTCCTTTTCACGATCATTCTTATGAATACATTTCTTGTTTGGTGAATTTTTTTAAAGTTACAAATAAACATACACGCTGTATCTAAACCCTCTGCCAGTACTTTTAGATATAGTTTTGTTTTCTCTTGTCATTTTTTATCTCGCAAACCCATTATTATACTAAGTTACAATTTGTCATTGAGTTTTACCGCATAAAGGACAAACTTCACAAAATCATAGATTTTCTTCTAAACCACCCAATTTAAAAAGTCACACTTTTAAAAGTTTGCTGTTGAATATATTTGGTTGAAAACCAGTAACATAAAATTCACAAGAGACAAGAAGTGTCTATTTTGAGATAATCTAAGCAGTTTTTACAACTTTCGGTATGTCAAAAAATAACTGAATTATGGACAAAAAGCTTTAATTTTCTTTTAACATTTAAATTTTGGTACTTGTCTAAAACACTCAAGATAAATCCAAAAGCAAAATACTTTTTAGGTGTTTTTTATTGCCACTGAATCCTATTGTGTGAGTTTTTCCTTGTGTGAAACAAGTAATGCTTCTTATTCAGAACTCTTGAAGAAATTTTATCACACAATTCAAAATAATCAGCTGTGAAGAATTTTGACTCGTAGAGTGTGTTTGCTTCATAACAATGCGCGTTCACATTCAACAAAACAAAATCTTGAGTTTCTTAAAAGCTTCGAATGAGACTTTTCAGAACATCGCCACATAGAATCCCATTATTGCTTCTAGCAACTTCAACCGTGTTTATGAATTTACAGTTTTTTGGTGGTAAATGATTTGGAAGACACGAAATCACGAAAGCTGGTAGTAAACTTCTTTGACGTTGGCGTATAAAAACTCTTTTGGTGATTTAACGAATGCTTAAACTTAAATGACTTTCATGTGGAAAAATAGAATAACAATTACCATGTCAAAGAACTATTATAAATGTCATACACTCCATTTAATGTCAATGTCTTCGTTGGTTTTAATGGTGTAAGCAGTATTTATATGGTTTTCGCTAGTTTTGAATATCATTCTATGGTTTCTTATTTCACTTTAGCCAACCAGATTTATAATTCGTCTACTACAAATAATACAACACAATTTCAGAAGGCACATAAATACAGCCTTGTTGTATGTGTTATTGCAATATGTTAGGCGCTTATATGACACAGCATGATAAAGTGTTAAAAACGTAGGCAAGTATTAAAGTTAAAATAAAAGCTTCAGTGGCGTAACTACATTAATTGGCGCCCCCCACCCGCAGGTACAAAAATGGCGTCCCCTCAAAAAAAAACCCCCGCAGTCACAACTTCTCGGCTCTAGATGACCCTAGTAAGCAATCTCATCCCACGATGTTTTATGTAACAACTTCCTTGTAGTAATTAGACATTATTTTACTTTAAATTGAAATTAAATGAAATTAATTTAATTATAGGACATTCTTTACATAACCAATCTATCTGTTGGTAGCATTATAATTAAATATGCCAATGTTATGAAGTATCATACTTAAAAGAACATGCAAGCTTTAAGTTTAACCCTAGCGGTAGCGTCTTTTGTTGGAAAACAATAGGTAGCATGGCGTACACAAGTAGTCCTTTCACAAGTAATAGCCTATCCCTGTATATTTATTTTTTATAGTGTTTTTAACGTATCTACTCTTGGTAATGATAAATATTACGGCAGGAATAAAATAGAAACCAATAAGTTTACTTTGATTTTCATTATTTTATTGAACTTTAAAAATTAACTTCGTAAGTTGTTACAAAAAAGTCTTTACATTTATTCATGAAAATAAAAAACATATATTTTATTTTGAACTAGGGGAGACCCCTGCGTGCTCCGCACGCCAACCCCCCAATGAAACCTTCTACAAACATACCGTATGTTATGTTTTATATATAATAAAGGTGTAGGATTAATAATAACCTCAAAACTAAGATGGTAAGTAATGTTAAAAAATGTTCAAATAAAATTATTTCTTATATTTTATAACAGCAGTTATAATAATGGTCAAAAGAACCTGCAAGGCTCAGGTCTAAACTTTAAAACCCTAACCTAAAAGCTAGAAATAGAAAAATAATTGCTTCAAATTTTGAAATCAGCTGTTAATAAAAATATTGGAGCAAACGGCTATATTATCTGTTATTTTATTCAATTGGTTGCTATGGTAATAAATGTAAATACATGTGTTGGTTTAGCATTCTAGGCCTAACCTAAGAATTTTTTCTAATTAAATTTACAAATATTGAAATAAAAGAAGGTTTTTATAGAAATGAATTATAGCCTATGTTACTCAGGGATAGTGTAGCTTTTTATTAGTAAAACTATTTTTTCAATCGGTTCAGTAGTGCCAAAGATTACCCCCTACATACAAACAAACAAAAAAAAAACTTTACCTCTTTATAATATTAGTATAGATTTAGATAAATGCAACAATACAACTTATTAGCAAAACGTATTTAAGCATATGCAATAAATAGTAAATGATTCTATATTTACGAAATGCATAGAAAAAGTTTTAAAAAAACGATGAAATGAATTTTAGTTTATCCAAGAGATATATAATATTCCTAAATGATATTATATTTACAAAATAATGTTTTATAAGGAATTAAAAATGAATATTCATTAAAGCTTAGTTTCATAGTAATTATTTACAAACAAAAACAAATAGGAGAGTACATAAAACACATTAAGAATTTATAATAAAAATACCAATATAAAATAAAATTTTGTAACACAACCTCTTGGGGACGAAATTCTTCATGCGAATGGCTTGGTAGTTTTTCGCTATAATTAATAATAGTGACAACATAAAAAAATATTAAAAATCTATGTTTTAAATTGTTAATAAATATTAAACAAAATGTTTTTGTTAGTTTTTAAAAAGCCATTTGCATGCATATTGGCCATGGCTTTAAATTAATTATCGTTCATAATTATCCGATAAAAAATAAAGGAAAAATTTGGATTTTAATTTAATTAAATTGGTGTTATGGGGTGTCAGCCAACATGGCCGCCAGCTAGAGCCGACCCTTTATCTATACACTAAAAATGAAATTCTGTTCGTTGGTGAGCGCATCACTTGAGAACGGCTGGACCAATTTGGCAATTTTTTGTTTTAAAATGTTCATAATAGTCCAAATAAGGTTTTTATGGAAATTTTTTTTAAAGTTTCCCAAAAAAGTTTCAAATTTGGAAAAACTTATCAGCCTTTTTTGTATGAACTTAAAACCATAACTCACAAAAACAGCTGTTCGGATAAAAAGCTTAGCAACACATGTTTGTTTACATTCATTACCATAGCAACTTTACTTAGCAAATTATAATCGATTTACTATTCTTCAAAAAACTATAACTTTTTTAGGTTAGATTGACAAACTAAAAACAAACACAAACAAAAATCAACTAAAAATGCTTACTATTAAATTCGAACATCGGTTGTTACATATCTATATACTTATATCTATATGCTGTTTAAAATATTGTTTAAATAAAATATATTTTATCTATGAATTGTTTAATACTTTTCAAATCATATTTTCGCTTTCAGTAATAATAATAATAAACAATTTGTACCCAGCCATAACCATAAACATGCATGAGTTTAAACAGAATTATATTGAAACTAACAAACAATCTGAATGAAACTAAAAGCCATTAAAAGATCACATGTGTATCTTTATTTTGATACTAGCTGAATGGGGTTTTTATTTTTTCATACTGTGTTACATACTTGCAATATTTTTCTCTCATTTGCATTCATCTTCTATTTCACGAAAATGAATTAATTATTACATGTATTTTCATTTGGTATTTATTGCTCACTGGCTACCTAACCCGTCAATCGTCTTCGTCACGGTATGTGAGCTGAATAAATTCAATCAATTAAAAGATAAATAATTCAGAGTGAAAAACGTCTTCTTTTTCTCTTTTTCACCCACTAAATCTAGAGACTGGTAAATCACAGTCTTAGATGAATGTTGCAGATCTCTGAGATATATGTCTTTAATATGCGAATGTATAGATCGGGATAGTTTTAAACAGCTTACGTCTTTAAAAATTTTACTTTTAGAAGGTAACCTTCATACTGACTCTAGTTATAACACCTTTACGGGTTATGTTTATTTTGCTAAAACTTCTTTGTAGACAACATTCTTCGTTCGTCACCCTGACTACAGAATTACTAGCTTATCAGGAGAGCTTACTCGAGAACGTACGACGTACAGTTGGCCATAAGAGAAACAGTCGTTCCTTAAGTCCACGCCAGTCACTTTTAAACACTGACCTTGAGGGTTATATATTCCAATAATGTTTCAAAATAGGCTTAATATTGTAGCAGAGGTACCAGCAGCTTCGCTTGCAGATATGAATAAATGAATCATAGAAATATCGGGTAAATATTGAAAGTTTCGGGGACCAAAACGTATAGAGAGTTTCGTCCAAATCAATCTATGTGTCCAATTTAGGCTTACTTATATGATTAGCTGTGAGACAGTAAGCGCAAAAGCAATGATTTCTGCCAGTTTCAGTTAAATTTCACGTCTAAATGTAGGGCCTACATTTTATCTAAATGATTTTCTACGAAATATTATATTTCTGAATACATTTTACTAAAGTAATGGTTATATAAAGGTGTAATTGTCCCATTTTATCCCTTAGATGCAAGTAATTGAAATGCAAATCTTTTCTTTTTTAAATCTTACTAATAATATGTACCAAATTTCAGCTATCTAGCTTTATAGATACTAATAGATAGTATCTACTAGATAGTATGTTACTTACGTCGTCTCTTACACACTGGTTCTTTTTTCCAACCGGTTTCGCTGCTTTAATTAGTCAGCATCATCAGGGCATATCCGCTACAGCTTCGTGATTAACATAAAAACACTACACAACACACACATATATTGTGTTTGTACACAGATTATATACGCACACAACGTAGGCCTACACTTTATGTCCTATCAGGTGGCCGGCCACTTCCGTACTGAATCTGTATCTCGTCTTGTGACGTTTACTTCATCACGCACTAAACTTTTCAAGGGTATCTACCTTGGGTTCAATGATAAGTAAAATGAAGTCGTAAGAAGTCAACTATACACATTTATTTATCACAGTTATTAGTATACATTTGTATACAATTCTTTTTATCCTTGCTGATCTTCGTGATCACTGGTCGAATGCTGTCTCCTCCGTGCGGTGGGTCCTGCGATGGTCCGTAGAGGTATTCTCCAGCTGTCCTGTTTTCTTAAAATTCGTTGCTGGGTGAAATCTGTAGACACGTTAGGTGCTCCTTTATACCTAACCTATATCATAAGAAGGTTTAAAGGTCGGATTGCGTAGGGCTCAATATGCCTCTGCGACAAGGAACGCAATGCCGAGGGCTCAATATGCCTCTGCGACAAGAAACGGAATGCCGAGGGCTCAATATGCCTCTGCGACAAGGAACGGAATGCCGAGGGCTCAATATTCCTCTGCGACAAGAAACGGAATGCCGAGGGCTCAATATGCCTCTGCTA
>JAGFPH010001372.1:60654-74844 GCA_018207615.1 Philaenus spumarius
CCTTTCAAACGATATAGCTCAAAAATGCACTCGAGCGGGAGAAATTGCGCAAAATCCACACATGGATAATGAAAAATCATTTATCGGGAGTTTCTTATCAATTTTGTTCCGTGTTCCTGGGACTGTATCTGTATTACTTTTGCACAGGATTGTAGTAAATTTAATTACCTTTCGAATGATATAGCTCAAAAATTGCACACGAGCTTATGAGTGGGAGAAATTGCGCAAAAACCTTACACGGATAATGAAACATTCATTTATCAGGAGCTTCCTATCAATTTTGTTCCTTGTTCCGGGGATTATACCTGAATTACTTTTCCACAAGATTGTATTAAATTTAATTACCTTTCGGATCTTATAGCTCAAAAATTGCACACGAGCTTATGAGTGGGAGAAAAAATGCAATTTCCTCGCTCTAACTTTGCCACTTTGGTTTGAATCAAACAAGCCGCTTTTTGTGTCAAGGACCCTTCCACTAAAATTTCAGTTATTGTGAAGCATATTTACCACCATTTTATCAAGGTGGGAAAAACCCATTTACTTATATACCCTTAAATTCCTACCCAAAAACGACTAGATGTTTTATTGCAGACTAAAAACTATTGCAGTTAGGGAAGACAAACTTAAGGGCTATGAGAAAAGTGTGAAATGTCTTCATGAAAATTTGAACGAAGATTCCAATACTTCAAAGTTATCCAACAGGACATTTTTAGCCATTTAATGTGGATTGTGAATCAGTTAAACCAGAATTGCAGCTTGAACTGATTGAGTTGCAATGTAACACTGAATTGAAACAAATATTTCTCAACCTTTCTAAAATTGAGTTCTACAAGTACCTGTCAGTTCATCCCAGTTTCTACCAGATTATGAACAACTTTTAGAAGTTCAGTCACAGTTTCATCTGCCACATGCGCCTTCATACTTTTCTAAAGAATAATACATTTTTGTAACTTTTTTTCTAAGTTGTTCTATCATTTTAGCATATATAATATAATTTGTGTGTGATGTAAAAATCAAAAATAAAGTTTATCACTTATAAAAATGTGTTTCGTTCAATTTTTTTTTCGGCTCGCCAACTTAATTTTTTATTTTATCTGGCCTTCTCCTTAAAAAGTTTGCCCAAATCTGCCCTATACAATAAAAATAAATTACACTAAATTCCTACAAACTATAAATCTAAAATTATTTAATGTTATTCTTAATTCATATAAAAAAAAAACATTTGCAATTCGATTACTTAAGTCAAAGGGATGAAATGGGATAACCAACATTAAAATTAGATCAATCAATAGAGAAGCATTGCCAGGTCCACTAGTTATTCAAATAAATTCAATTTTATTTTCAAAATTTTTTAGGCCTCTATCAGCTTTTCCTGGGCCAAAATCTGAAAAATGTAATAATGGAAAATGCACAACTGGACACCAAAACCTATGAGTGCTAGTAGAGTACTGAACTCGTGAGACGTGTGGCGCGAGAAACTGTGTGACTGCCACATGAGTCGCGCCGCGTAGCATCATGTTACCAATATGCGCTAATCCAGCGGTTCTCAAACTTTTTACTTCGAGCCCCCCTGCATAATCCAGCTGTAAGCCGGGCCCCCTTACATATAATAAGTAATATATTATAAGTGAGTCGCATTTGACATTTTACAGTCAATTTTTATTTAGTTAAGTTTTGCACATTCTATGCATACTCTAATGGGGCAATAGGTTCAATCGTAATCAAATAACAAATTCTATACAATCAGGGCCGGATTTAACATTTTGCGCCCCTAGGCCCAATAATTTTTTCTGCCCCCTAGTCTGGTTAAAGTTACTTTCCCAAAAACTTTTATTAAAAAATTACATCAGGCCTATATGTTAATTGCTTAAACACCACTCCACGAAGCAATTTTATCATTGCAAGTTTTTTGATTAATTTATTTCGTTCTGGGCTTAACAAAATGCCGTCTTAAAACACTTTTAGTAATTTTATGTATTAAATAGTGAGCTCACGTTTGTGGGACTGAAACAAAACGATCTAACCTGCAGAGCATTCCCGCAACAAAGCATGGCCATTGCTATGTTAATAACTTAGATTTGTTCAATTTAGTCATTTGGGCAAATAAATAAAAAAAACCATAACATTGGCACACGCATGCACCCCTAATCACTCCGAGTCAGCATAGTGGCAGTGGCAATACGATGCTTACCGCTCGACGACATACCTACAGCCAGTTCTCCCGTGTTTGAGATCAATGTTGTAACGAAGTTGATGCGTAATGTTGAAAAATAGTTTAACTTTACCAACAATTATTTGTTCCAATGAACTTCAAAATCAGAATGATTTTTTTGTAATCAATTCAAAAAATATGTTCAGTTATGGCTATTTATTTTTATTTCTAGATATTTTTTTTTCTCTCGGCCGTGCGCCCCCTTTGAGCTTGCGCCCATAGGCCCGGGCCTATTGGGAAATCCGGCCCAGCAAACAATTACAATTTATTTAGGTATTTTAGCTACTATAGTACATAATTGTTATTTTTAACTCAAAGCAATAATAATAAAAAGTCCTTCAGTGTGAAGGATGTGCTTGTTTTTTTTTTTTGCGCATAGTTTCTTGAAACGCGGTGTTAGTTCTGATAACGCTACTCTGAGTTCCTTGGTCACATCCAGTCTTGAGCAATATTTACTCTTCATGGCAGCTAGAGCAGAAACCCCAGTTTCACAAGAATAAGTGGTGGCGAATGGAGTGAGTATTTTCAATGCCCTTTCACTCAAAATTGGGTGTTCCTTTGTACACTAATCCAGAAGGATGCGAGAGAAGATTCTTTAAACTTCATTTCAAGCCCAGTTTCACCTTGGCGGTCAATGATATTTTCTTTTTCCATCATGTTGAGGGATCACTGATCGACTGATGATTTGAACAAATTTTGAATCCATGCCAAACCATCCAAGTTCTCATCAAAATATTTTTCAAAACGAGATTTGAGGATTTCTAAGTGTTTAAGAAAGCATTTCTTTCCATTGGTTGGAATAGTTTTGATATCAATTTCTTCAATCATAATTTTAAGATTATGAAATAGCTCCAAATTGTCACTTTTCAGACCGCCCTCGTACAAACTTAGCTTTATTACAAAGCTTTTCACCTTTTCACTCCATTGCATAAGGTTTGCATCTTTTTTCTGTAAAAATTTGTTCAGTACATTTATTTTCTCAAAGAAATGTAGCCATGTACGCTAATCGCAGCAAAAAATATGAGTTAGTGAAAAACTTTGTGTTTTGGTGGTTTTCGTGAAGCAAAAGTACGAGGACTTCAAGTCTAAGCTCAAATATTCTGGTCAAAGCCTTTCCTCTCGATATCCAGCGACCATCAGTATGAAACAGTAAAGCTGTGTGTTCTGAGCCCATATTTTCACAGAGAATTTAAAAAACTAGAGACTTTAAAGGCTGCCCTTTAATGAGATTGACTGTTTTAACGCCCACATGTAAAACTTCATCAAGTTCCGGGGTCATACCTTTTGCTACTAAAGCCTATGAATTATGCAGTGTGTCCATCTAGCTTCTGGAGCTACCTTTTTGATCAACCCTCGAAGTCCAGTGTACTTTCCTGACATAGCCCGAGCTCCATCTGTGCAAATTCCTGTACATTTGCTCCAAGACATGTCATTATCATTCAAAAATGTATCAATCATTTGGAAAATGCTTTCACCAATGGTATTGGCTGAAAACTTCTCACAAAAAAGCAACTCTTCCCGCATCGCCTCACCACCAACGAATCTTATATAACATATGAAATGTGTGTCTCTATGAAGATTGGTAGCTTCATCAACTTGTATGGCAAAATAGGAAATGTTCACATTTTCCATCAATTGCACATGAAGATCTTACGAAATGTCAGCTATACATCTTGATACCGTATCATTTGACATTGGCATGGCCTTCAAATGTTTAGCCATGGATTCTCCAAACATAGTTGAAACCATATCGATTGATGCTGGTAATATCAGGTCTTCTCCAATAGTGTGCAGTTTTTTCTTCTGAGCGATTCTGTGAGAAACCTGATAAGATGCCAATAAAGCCTTTGAAGGTGCACTTGTAAATGTTGGAAAAAGCATTTTTTGTAGATTTGACACTATTAAGTTTGCGTTCAAAAAAACTCTCTAGGTTTGTTTGCGATATGTCCAAGTTTAGTGTCAAGATGTCTTTTCAGTTTGTTAGGTTTCATGCCGTCAGAGGCCGCACATTACACACTGTGGCTGTTCTTGGCCATTTATGATTATTTTTGTAAAACCTAGTGATAAATAACTGTCATCATACTTGCGCACTTTGGCTATATTTGGTCCACTTGGAGAGGGAGTAGTTACACTTGCCGTGTCGCCGGGATTCTTATTTTGACCTTGACTGTCACTGACGCTACTACTTGTACCTACCTTCACTGATGCGTCTCCACTTCCACCACTTGTTACACGAAATCTTTTCATTTCGATGAGTTATTGATATCTAGCCAACAACAAATAAAGTTAGTTTGTAAATATATACTCTTGTACTTAACCAAAAACTTATGCAAAACCAAAGTATCTATGAAAATAACCACAAATCATGGAGAACTGTTACATTACGTGGAGCTGAGCTAACTCCAGTAGACAGGACGCGTTGGCGGTAGGGGTAGGAGTGGCAAGGGTTTCGGGAAAGTCCGAGGGCGATCGGTCATGATCGTACTTCACAGCATTGTGGAACCACAACAACCAGGCATGCTAGGTGCTAGCTACCGCGAGAGTCATCTCCCGCGCTGTACTGAAAACATGTCGGTGTACACGCACATTATTTTACTGCCGATAAACTAAAAAAAAATAAAATGTTCGGCACTCTTACGACGTTGACTAAAAATTATACACTTGTTGTAATTTAAAAAAATAAAAAGTTAGCTTTATGATTTTGTAAGTAAATTTAATTAATTTTTCAACCAAGCTTTGGGCACCCTCTGAGCCCCCCTTGGAGGTCACGCCCCACACTTTGAGAACCGCTGTGCTAATCCATTCATTTACGTAAGCCTACATTACAAAAAGTTGCGCTGTGACTAGCATCAAACGCGTTCCAATATCCGCCTAACTTAACACCTGGTGGTTATACATTTACATCAATGAAATACATTTGTTTGATGGGAGAGCAAATAGTTCGCTTATTAATTACTAAAGTTTAGCAGGCATTATTGTTAACAGCTACTAAACAGATTTCTTAACCATAATGATTACGGTTTCAGACTTATGAGCCGTGGTTATATTATTTATTATATCTTAATGAAATATTGTTCTTTGTAAAATTTATTTTGAAGATAATGTGTTTACTACATTTTATTTTTTGAATTCTTTTATATATTTTTGCCCGGGTCGCGGCGCCCCTTGACCTGCCACGCTCCCCCGATTGCGGGGATGTTATTTACGCCACTGAAAAGCTTCATTTTTGTATAAAATGAAAACCATTCTTACTTTCTCATTGTTATGTTAAAAGGTCATAAAGAAACCATGGTTTTATAGTTTTTGTATATAATATTTATTTCAACATGAACATTTTATTACACCATTACCTTAATGTATACAAGTTATAACAAAAATCAGTTTTGTTTCATTTCCCTTTTCAAAATTGATAGTCTTGTGAGGCATGCATCTCGCCAAGCTCTTCTTTCAGCTAATTTATCCAACGGAGTCATTTTGTTGAGCTGTTCAGAAACCACTTGAACTTGAGTCCCTTCCATTTTAGGCACAGGTTTGAAGGTCATGCTTGTTGAGTAAATAGACTTGCTGTATCTATCACAGTAGTTTGCCATGCCTGCATACATAAAAACATATCAATTTAGTGCCTCAGGTACATGATCAATAGGAGGGACTAATGTCACCATTCATAACAGGACTTGTTACTTTAGACATTAATGTTTACCCTCCATAGCAACTGTGCCATTTTGCTCTTCTCAATTATACATAGAGAACAATTTTATACTAAACCTTTCAACAAATTATTAAAAACTTCTTCCATATTTCCTACAATGTTTAGATAAATTTTGAAAAAAGTACTTATTGCCATAGAACGATTTACGGAAAATGTCTACCTAGTTTTTTGCTTCATGATCGTAGATCCCAAACCATAGTTAACTCAAAAGTTTTTATATAAATTTATATAGCTCTATGTAATCACTCACTCACTGAAATATCAAAGTACCAAGTATTAGGGTTGAAAATACAACCCTCTTTACCCGGGTTCAAACGCTACAATATGTTTATATATAAATAAGGGACAGATCAATAACAATGCATCGTCGTTCAGTGCTAGTACTTATTTTAACATTAATTTATTTGTACGCCTTTGCAATTATAGATAACATACAATTTCTCAATCAACGTAATCTGTAAAACGTAAAAATGAAAAAGAAAAACCACTGTACTAATCCATACAAAAAAAAATACACAAATCGCTCTCTTTTCTTTCAAACAGAAACTTAATTAACCTCCCAAAAAAATCAAAGAATCACTTTTTTTACTAAAACTCTGAAAACAATTTTTGGTAAATACCAAAACCCAAGGCCGAGCACTACTTATTAGGATTGAAAATACAACCCTTTTTACCCAGGTTTAAACGCTACAATATGTTAATACATAAATAAGGGACAGATCAATAAAAATGCATCGTGGTTCAGTGGTAATACTTATTTTAACATTAATTTATTTGTACGCCTTTGCAATTATAGATAACAAACAATTTCTCATATTAGCCTACACTTATGCTTCGTACATTTATTTTACTAGATATTGACCTTTACAAGACAGACCGGATTACGGTACCGGCAACTAAAGCGAGTTACGTTTATGTTAATAACCCCAAAACTCTGAACACAATGTGACTTTAACAATAGACCAAAATACTTTGCTTTGCTCACTCAGTGTGTTAATTTCAACAGGTCCTGTACTTCCTTCACTTGAGATCTTGTCCCAATGGTACAAACTTTGAACTGATCGGAAATCCTCGTCTCGATCTCCTGGCCGCACTTTTCACAACAAACTGGCCTAACTTCCGGCCCAACACCTTAACAACAGACTGGCCTAGCTTCCAGCCCCACACTTTAACAGACCGGCCTATCGACCAACCCACTCTGGCCCATCGACCACCATCCTCTGGCCCAGATTCTAGTTTCGGATTATACTTTATAACCCGTCTAGCTTCCTGTTGACATCTCCAACAAAACAACCGCTGCTTTCGTAGCATTTGTTTTGTTCCGCGTTAATGACCTTGCTACTATTTCCGTATTTATAATATACTTCCTATTCTGTCTTGCTGGTTAACACCTTTACATACAAAACACTAACTTTAATGACTAATCTACTAAAATATATCTTTATTCCACATTCCAAAACATAGCACAAACCTAACTGAAAAGACCTTCAACAAATGTAAAACATAAGTCGACCTGTTAGTAAAAGTAACTAAAAAACTTCCAAATGTAAAATTTTCCATTTTAAAGCCCTAAAATAATTTCTGAAAAAAAATTTGTTTTTGTTGCTATCACATTTTCATAAACACTAAGATTGTACACATTACTTCCAGATTGCTATATAAATAACAGGAGATGGAAAATCTCAGTCGAGTTTCAATGGCCAAAATCGAACCAAGGGCATGGAAAAAGTGTAGGTTTTTGAAAAAAAAATAAATAAATAAATATAGCCTAAATTCCTTCATATGCAAATAAATAAAGTTATTATACTTCCTCATAGTACCAAAAAGTTTTCTGATGACACCAATCGTTAGCTCAAAGTGTTGAAAAACTGAGGATGAAGAACAAAACAATTCATAACTCCCTTAGTAGACACAATATCAAATCCATTTAAAGTCATTGTGAAACTTTTATATCACCTGAAACTGTCTAGTCACTAAACAGGAGAACTAGAAACCCTCCTGTGGGTTTTCCCTCATGTAGGGCTAAGTGGAAACAATGCCATGATTGACCTGGCAAAAAAGGCACAACTTTGCAAGGAAGAAAATTACAAATGACTTTAAGACGATCAGAAGGTTTATCAAGAGAAAAACTCAAGAAAGATTCTCAATCGAACAATAAGCAGCGAAGAAACACAAAACGCACTTTGAAAGAAAACAAGAACTTATCAAGGAACCAAAGTTCCTAAAGTTGTGGCACACTTTTGACTTTATACTGGACACGACTGTCTTGCTACACACTTACGTCACTTCAGTAAATTCAATAAAGACCACCTACTGGTTTTCAAGGGACTCGATCCAGCTCAACAAGAAGCTGTAAACCTATTGAAATTCTTTTGTGATGCCAGAAGACAAATGAAGTGATGCAAGAGCATTGTAAAAGAAAAAAATTTTATGAAACAATTTTTGATTCAAACTATCCTTACTGCAAGGTGTGGCCAATTAGGGGAATAAAAATGTATTTCTCCCTTAATAGACACAATATTGTAAATCTTCTAAGTAGAGTAGAGCCCCGCTATTCCAAAGCACACTATTCTGAAAATCCGCCTAGAGCTTAAACTTGATGAAAACGCCTGAAACCAAATTGGAATGAAAGCTGGTTACTTACAGTATATGACCGCTTCATTTATACAACTCTGTAGAATCATTTTTAATCACTGCTAAACACAAAAATAACTAATTTACACACACTTAAGAAGTAAAGCCAGTGATTTTTTCTGACAAAGAGTACTGAATCGACTTGAGGATGCAATGTTCCGGCATTGCCGCAGTGCATGAACATAACATCATTTGGTGTTGATGAAGCTTATTGTTCGAAGTAGCGTAAGTGTAGGTTTACACCATCAGTTTTTCCCTTCCGTTGCGTTGTGTTTTGGTTAACGGACATTGACAACACATTAATCCCAATGGGCCTGTTGGAATTGTCCGGTTATGTTTCCTTCACATTTTTCCTCCATTTTGCGGGAAGGAAACTACCGCAACAAGCAACCAGTGGAGCGTCTGCCTTATGCTGCATCAAGAACGTATGTCTTAACAAGTCAATACGTTGATATTATTTATGAAATCCGAACAGTGTTTGGTCCCAATTAGTTTGGAATAGCGGGACTCTACGGTAATACCAAAAATGATTTGTCTGAAACTTTTTGATAACTTAACGCAAGAGCTGAAGAAATAGAGGTGAAACAAATTCATTACTCACTTGGTTACAATATCAAAGTTTATTTTTAAAGTTATTATAAACCTTCTAAATACAACATCTGATTTTAAAATTAATTGCTTGCATCAAATATTAATATTATTATTTCATGTTATAACAACACAAACCGTTATACAATAAAATAGCATGTAAAACAATAACAATAGTAGGCCAGCCTGAATATTTAAAAAGTGCTTCAAGCGTTAGGCAGGTATCAATTTCAATCACAACTCGTTCGGGATCTCAATAAGCTGGCTGCACAAAATGACATCTACCTATTATACTGGATTCCAGGACACGAGGGTCTCATTGGTAATGAAAGAGCAGACCTTCTTGCTAGAAAAGGGGCCTCTATCCCACTCATTGGTCCTGAACCAGTGTGTGGCATCTCACGAAGTAGGGTAAGAACCTCTGCCCTAAATTGGACAAAGAAAACCTACTCTAACTTTTGAAGCAAATTCAATGGGCAACACCAAGCCAAGGCACTGATCGGTGGCCCAAATCAGAGCCTTACAAATATGCTTTTACAACTGAGAAAAGGTAAACTTAGGCTGTAATTTGCTTAATTACAGGGCATAGAATGTTCAGGAAACACGTGAAAGCTGAAGTCCTGTACCAGGGTGATGAAGCATGTCGGATGGGAGGGAGGCAGGAAGAGACTGCCAAGCACATATTATATGAAAGTGAAGCACTTGAACGAACGATAGGTTTAATAGCCTTCCTATCATTCAGGTGGAGAGGAATCAATGGACTTTGTATGATCTATTCTCAGGCTAGTTAAAGGAGTAGATTTTAATAGGGAGTGTATAAAGACCATTATGGCTGAAGTGTTTTGAGGATGTGAACATTCCACCCTATCGTAAAAAAATATATAAAAATTATACTGTCCAAGGAAAGAATAGCCTACAGGACATTATAACTCTTTCAGGCACAGTGATTCATATTGTGCATCACAGATTTTTACAATCGCAGCACAGTGATGCTTATAATGAATCACTTTGAGTATCGTTTTACTTCTATTCACACAGTGATTTAGTGTATGGCACACAGTTTGTAATAGTTATCAAAATGCCCAACAGATAGCACCCTTGTCATGAAATTTTAATAAGATGTTTAATATTTTTGTATTTAGTAATAAAGTGTTCTTGAGCATGCGTTGGTTAGAATGAGCTATTGCTTGACTTGTAAAACTGTTATTTGAATAATGTAAGAAATGTTTAGTTCTTTATAGCAATTTTAATTAATTTATCCTTTGTTTAAATACTGTTTTAGAAACTATTTCACTATTTAAAATTTAAAGACATGATTTTTTCGGAAGTGCAAAAAATGCATCACTATGCGTATCTAACCACAAAAACATAACCTGCAAAACATTTTGCAATTATAAACGTTTCAATTACTATAGAGTTCCTTGCACATAACAAACAACTCAATTAACAACAAATTATTTTGGTAAATTACAATATATTTTGAAGAATGAAACACTATAATATATAGTGCAGAATGTCTGTTTCTCCAAAAATACATATAATTTTACACTTTTAGCGGATTGAAACTCCGTTTTTAGCAAATTTCCATAGGAAAAACGAGCTATTGCAGTGATCCGTATGGTAACAGTAAGGTCGGGAGTAGTAAATGAGCACCAAGCATGGTCCCCAGAACACATTTTGCGTGTCATTAAAAATCATATATACAGGGTGCTTCAAAAAAATGTATACACACTTTAAACTATTGTAGTTTTCCCGCTCTACAAGGCTAATGTTATATTTCTTCGCCAGGTGCCAGCATAATCGTCCCTCTATGTTATCTTATCAGTTGGAATTTGTAATATCAACATGGGGGACGTACGTTTGAGTTTTGAAGAACGTAAGCAGGTTATTAAGTGGTACTGGAAGTTTGAGAATGTAAATGAAGTTCAAAGACAGTGGAGAAGGGAGTATGATACAGAACCACCTTCAAGATTAACAATTACACGCATACGAGACAAATTCGAAGTTCATGGAACAGTGTGTGATGTGCATAAAGGTCATTCAGGTCGGCCTCGAACAGCTACAAGTGATGAGTCATCAACGGCAGTCTTGGAACTGTTTCAACGCTCTCCTAACAAATCTTCAAGGCAAGGGGCACGTGAAAGTGATGTAAGTGCTAGCAGCGTGCTACGCATTCTGAAGAGAGGCAAGTATCGTGTTTACATTCCAAGGCTGGTGCAACAGCTAAATGACGACGATCCAGATCGAAGGTTGCAATTTTGTGAATGGATTCAGGAGATGGTGATACGTGAACCGGAATTTATGGGTAGCATCATTTGGTCGGATGAAGCCCAATTCAAACTTAATGGAACTGTCAATAGGCACAATTGTGTTTACTGGGGTGAAGAAAATCCTCACATTACAATTGAAAAAGCTGTAAATTTGCCTGGTGTAAATGTGTGGTGCGGTTTGTCTTCAAGGGGACTCATTGGACCTTTTCGATTTGAAGGCACTGTAACTGGTATTAATTACCTAACAATGCTTGCTGATTCCATATTTCCTGCCATTCGTGCATTATACGGTAATGATGATTTTTATTTTCAACAAGATGGTGCTCCGCCGCACTATCACAGGGACGTACGAGCTTACCTGGATCAAAATTTGTCGGGACAGTGGATAGGACGCAGGGGGCCAATCGAGTTTCCAGCACGCTCTCCAGACCTTACACCACTGGATTTCTTCTTGTGGGGCACAGTAAAAGATGAGGTGTACAAACGTAAACCACGTAACCTAGACATTCTTTGGAATGAGATTCAAGCAGTGTGTAGAGAAATCTCATTGGACGTTTTGATACGATGTACAGAATCAGTGGTGACTCGTACTCAGAATTGTATTGATGCTGCAGGTCACCAATTTGAACAGTATTAACATTTGTTATTTATGTTTCATTTACATTGGACTTTCAGCTTTCTATTTTCCTGAAATTTAACTTTGTAGAACGGTAAATAAATTTTCTATGGAAGTTCAAAGTGTGTATACATTTTTTTGAAGCACCCTGTATATGTGTTCGCACTCTAGCGACCGCATTTTAAGCCAGATTTGGTCCAAATTTGTACACATGTTAGTTGTCGCTCAGACGAGTTCGTTAGCCAAAAAAATCCAACAACCGGAAGTACGTTTTTTGACCAAAATTAACTATTTTTTGAGATTTTTCCTACAAGAATGAATTTTTTTAGAGTTTTTTTCTAAAAATATAAATGTAGGCAGTTATTTTGCATATTTATTTTTTTTACGCGACCTTATAGCTCGCTTGGTTCCCCCAAAATCGATCAAAACGTAAAATACCTAAAAAGTACCCGGTTCAAAGCCACGTGGTGGATTTTACCTTGGGGGCATCTTCTCATCCAAGACCGACGGGTGAGTTTTTACGCTGCGAGCGAAGCTCATAACCCGAGGCCACAATATTGCAAAGCGAGTTTTTCCACTGCAAGTGTAACGAAGGAGCACGTTAGTCGAAGCTGGAGGCTTAGGCGCAAACAAATTCTATTACCTAATACATTTCGTACAAAGAGGCAGCCATTCAGCACCGTCATGAGTAGACCTATTTCTGAAATTGTTGATTGAAACCCTAAAACATAGGCCTATAAACTTAACTTTGGAAGTTTGCTCAACTCACGTCATCGGTTCAGCTGCGTGGTCAAATTATTTGTCTTGTTCAGCTCAAAAATACAATGAAGCTACCGAATTCAGGAGATAAAGCAGATATTTTAAAATTCTAAGAAATTTTTAAGATGCTGAGTCAGAAGTTGTTTATTTGTTACGATTATGATTATATAGATGATTATATAACTGCTTTAAAACCGATTCCAATTCAGTCAAATCCCTTTGCTCTTCTTGAGGTAGAACAAACTACTATATCATCACAGGTTTTTTTATGTCTGCTATTACGGTTGATGTTCCATCATTTGCCAGTACTTCTACAGTTAATTTCCAACAATGCACACTCACCTCCATTATGTAGTGGGCTCACCCATTATAACAAAGCCAACAAACAAAATTTTAAAATGGGTATCCACTAAAAAAACGCAAAGAAACCCTGCAAAAAGTTAAGTACACTGAACAAACACTTCCAACAATTACATAAGTAATTTGCAAAACATTACTAAATATGATATTTTCTAAAAACTTGTTGATAAGGCAAATTAATTATTTGGTGATCTAAACTACTGGCTCAGCAAAGTAAAAAAAATATAATAATAATAATAAATAAAAATTCGTGCCAACAACAATTGGAAACAATTTTGAGAATAATACTACTATAACATAGGGCAATAATTTGGAAGAACATACCTTAGTGTGCATGGTGATGCAAAATTTGCACCTCCCTATTACAATCATATATGAAATTGAAAATTGAAAATACAACTATAGTAACTCATTTTAATACGGATTTATTGTAAAACGATAGTTTTTTCAGATTTTTTAGAACATACATTTTCTTGTGCAGCACAGGGTTCAGAAACCTTAAAATTCCTGTGCCTGAAAGAGATAACCTACACATAATAACCTTCCTGGTTATTATAAACCAAAACAAGATTATTAGGCTAGCCTCTAACTACATATTACAAAAAAGATATCCTTTTCTAAAATTGTCTTAAATAGTTTCTGCATTAACAAAATTTAAACCAATTTCATAACTGATTATTCAGTTTAACAAAACCAACATTATAGTGAAACATAGTTTAACCAATCAAATTGATTTGTAGTCAGCTGTATTTCTTTTAAAGTGAATAACATTTATTTCATACCATGGAAGCAGTTATAACACCAAGAATAGGAAAATATTCGTTATTTTATGTGTAACAGGTTTGGCTAGTGTGATTGCGGCAAGAAGACGGCCTACTCAGATGTGGAAGAAAAGGATCTACTTACTGCATAACAGTAGTCAAGGAAAAAAATCATTCAAACATTTAAAACAGCTTTTACATATTACATTTATTTTTAAAATAAAAATATTTATTGGTACTGTTATGTTTTGCAGGAATATGTTTTAGTATTTTAGTTATTA
>JAGFPH010001372.1:85453-124077 GCA_018207615.1 Philaenus spumarius
AACGAAATATAATCATACTATTATCGGCGAGATTAATACACACCCCATTCAGTACAATAACCTATTGTTCGATTTGGCAACGTTGATGAAATTCTATTTTAATTACGCAGTTATATTGCAGTTTCTATTGTTCTTAAAGGTACAATGTTATTGTTTTCGTAATTAACGTTTTATTACATTATTTTCTAATTTTCTTGCTTTGTGGGTACTTTTGGGATTAATATTGTTTAGTTTTATTTAATTCTTAGGTGTTTGGTGTATGTGAAGTGATTTATTTTGTTACAATTACGTGAAATATTGTGGAAAAGTCGAAACGTAACCTATATAATTTCAACTTTTATTTCGTTCATAATTCCTATAAATATTATTTCCCGGGGAAATTTTTGTTGTTTTTACAATCAGTTAGATGTGTTCTTTCATATTATTTCAAATTCCCTTAGAAATCGATTGACAAGTTAAAGTAAATATTTACCGGAATATCTCCTAATTGATTATCAAACAAATTTTTATATTCATTTACTATCTCATTGTGATTATCATTTATATTAAGCACATTCACTGTACGTTTAATCTAGCCTAAGCTACAACATGTTTCTTATCCTAAAATAGGAGAACATTTTGTATTTACTATTATAAAAAAAATAGAATAAGTTTTACCATTATATGTACAATCTAAATCACATTTTCCTGCAACATTTACTTTTTCTCCAGTAAAAGACGTTATATTGAGTAATACTTTCTTAATCAGTGTATTAGGTAAACCTAGATTTTTATTTTTAATTTAATTTTCATTAGTCCAAAATAAAGTTGAATTTATTTTTGTTGAGTTTTTACATAAAAACATACTTGTATTTTCAGGCATATTTTAATGACCACGTTCCTAATTTAGGAACACTAACTAATAACTTTACTTACGATTTTAGAATTTGTTAAATTTAAGATCATGATTACAACACCATGTTTATGTTTTATAAAGAAAATACTTTTACTGTTTTATAATTGTTATTTATTATAAGTATGTAATTATAATTATTAATGTAGTCAGCGATAGGCATAGCACACAGTAGCCATCTTGACTGTCAACTCTAGACTGCCGATTCATGTCTGTTGTCTATGACCAAGGTTTATCTATGTGAATACAAATTATTATTTACATTATATCAACAATAGAAGTGTATTGGATATTAGTTGCAGGTAAATGCAAAGTTGTAGGAATAACGAACACATGAAGATGTTTTCCCCTTGCATCATACATCTATTGGCCAAAACTTCCAGTTATATAGAGGTGATTTCAAACTTCATTAAGTTATAGAAGTTTTCCAGCACATACCTTTGAATTATAGAGTTTTGCTGATGTATCCGGAAAAAAACAAAATTGGTCTTAGCTAGGTTCTTTCTTAAAATATTATACTTATACAGAGAAAATCGGAATTGAGGGATATTGGAAGCTGAAAGGTAATGTCAAACATTTGAGTCATCAAGGAATTCAAATATCAAGGAATTCAAGGAATCAAGGAATTAGGTCAACTCAAGGAATTCAAGTTATCAAAGAATTTGAGTTATCAATGTTTGATTAATTTATTAATGAATTCGAGTTATCAAGGATTTCTAGTTATCAAGGTTCAAGTTATCAAGGAATATCCAGTTATCAAGGTTCGAGTAATCAAGAAATTACAATTATCCAGGTACAAGTTATTAAAATGATTAAAATGATCAAGGTTGGAGTTCTCCAGAAATTCTACTTATCATGGTCCGAGTTATAAATATTTTAGTTATCAAATAATTCAGGTTATCAAGGTTCAAGTTAACTCAACGAAATTAAGTTATCAAAGAATTTGAGTTGTCAATGTTTGGTTTATCAAGGAATTCTAGTTAGCAAGGTTCGAATTATCAAGGAGTGCTAGTTATCAAAGTTGGAGTAGTCAAGGTTATACAGATTCAAGTTATCAAAGGAGTCTAGTTATCAACGTTTGAGGTATCAATGAATTTTAGTTATCAACACAGTAGAGTCCCGCTAATCCGAACAGAGTTCAGAAAAAATAATGATATTTTAAACTTAAAAAACACGAGAAATTAAAAAAATGTTCGTGAAAAATGTACATTTATTGTTATACAAAGTAGTTAAATAAAGTTTTCAATTTAAAGTCAAATGTTTTTTTTTAAAGTACACGAAGAATGACTTCATTTACTTGCCATGTTTAATGTTTAACAGTTAACGTCAAGGACTACGTACATAAATAAAAAAGTCACAGTGACTCGGTAAGTAACTTAACACTCACAGAACAAAGATTTAGAATAAATTTGCAATAAGCGCACACAGTTTATCAAAGTCCCTAGAGTAAACTCTGAACTAGATGCGACTAGAATGCTCAATGCAGTGATTCATAAATATGTTTAAAACGCGGGAGGGAGAGGGGTAGGTAATGTCTCGGTGCTATTAAGAGTCATCGAAGGAAATGCATTTCCTTTCCGACTTTCACTGAACCTGTTCATAAGCCGATCAACGCTGTATAGAGCTGACATTAGCAATACGTTGATACTATTTAAGAAATCCGCCTATTCCAAATTCCCGCTAAACCGAACAGTGTTCGGTCCCAATTAGTTCGAATTAGCGGGATTCTTCTGTAAGTGAGATATCAAGGAATTCAAGTTATCAAAGAATTCGAGATATCAAGGAATTCAAGTTATCAAGGTTTCAACTGTAGTCTTAACACAACTGGATATTTGTTTTCTAAATTTTAGCAGAAGAGCTCTTGGAAATTGAAGAAAGAATTCTTTTTATTGAAGTGATATCCTAAAAATTACAGTTAAAATTCTAAAAAAATTGTTTTATATAATTAAATAAAGCCCTATGAAACAATACCTCACTCAACGGTATCATAGAATATTTTACAGCATTTTTTATTATATTTCATTTAGTTTTCATTTTTGTGGTATTTTTCATATGGTTGAGTGAACTTCCGTTTTTTCTTGTAAGTTACGGAAACCTAAAACCAGATTTAATCCTCAGTAATAACAACATTACAAAATAACTTACAAAAATTACAATAATTACAAAATAAATTATTGTTCAACTTACAGGATGAGAAACAATAATTCGGGCTCGATTTTTTAGGTTTTCGCTGAATAAAGATGGTCTGAACGTAGATGTAGAGCTAGAGAGGATAGTCTGCGGACCAACCACAGCATCCAAATCTGCATAAACTTTCTTTTTCAAGTCGAGATTTTCTGGCACACATTCTTGAACCAAGGTAGCATCCTTGACCAATTCTTCCAAACTATTAGTTCCTGAAAATTAATACTGTTCAATTAATATACACAGTTTTTTTTTTAATATTCTACAGTATGGCCGAAAACAAACAACGCTGAAACTTATAATCATGTGAAATATGCTTATCACAGCTGATTACTTTAGCTATTGTTGTCAAAGCAATAGTATTGTTTGTTGATTCAACCTTTGCTACAGGTTAAAATAGTGTTAACAACATTAAAGGAAACTTTACTGTGGAACACTCACACTGAATTTCACATAAACATAAATTTCATGAGAGCTTTCAACGACCTTCATAGAGATCAAGGTGCTCTCAGTCAGAAAAATTCTGTCGAACTGGAAGTGTACTGTATATAAAATAGATGGGTGTTGTGATTTTAATCACTCTCACGTTTAACGTTGATTTCTAAAATAAGTAGAAATATGCTGTGAGATGAGTTTGCAAATGGTATATTAAAT
Source organism: Philaenus spumarius (assembly GCA_018207615.1). Lineage (NCBI taxonomy): Eukaryota > Metazoa > Arthropoda > Insecta > Hemiptera > Aphrophoridae > Philaenus > Philaenus spumarius. Next base: position 89,184 of record JAGFPH010001372.1, read on the forward strand.
TATTTGTAATACAGTAGAGTCCCAATATTTCGAGTTGAATGGGACCGAGAGTACCTCGGATTGTGAAAAACTCGAATTATACGGACTACGTAGTGGTTAAGATAAAACTACTATTTATAGTCCTCGTATCTCCGAAAAAATTAAAGTTTTATTAAATATACACTATTTTGTATTGAATACTGAGGTAAGAAAGTAATTTTATACACAGTAAAAATAGAAACTTACTTATTAAAGAAATCATAAATAGTTTTTTGTTTAACTACACTACAATGTTTACGAGCTGCGATGTCACGCCAGAGAGATACGGCAGTGCAGGGAAAAGTTTGTTTCGGTGTTATTTTTGTATATACAGTAGAACTTAGATAATTTGAACGTCTTTAATTCGAAATTACCATTAATTCGAAGTTTCGGTTCGGACCCTTGAACTTTATATGACATGAATGTAAAACAATTATGAATAATTCGAAGTGAACCTCTTTAATTCAAAGTTTTTTTTCAACACTAAAAATAAAATCTTGTGCTGTGAAAGGGATCGCTGGATAAATAGGTCACTGTCTGGTAGAAAGGGGGCTGGACATAGGGGACAGGACTTACGTGTCTGTACACGTATTGTAATTCTAGACGCGGTACCGGTTTCCAAGAATTTTGCCTTCCGAGAATTCTCTAAGTACCGATACTGTAGTTTGTCATTGATGCTCTGACCAATCTCTGTTGTTAAATCTCGACAAAACCTTTCGTAAACAGAACAGAACAATCATATTGTTTATTGACACTTGTACTGTGCATAATTCTATCTCACTTATATGTACAACGTTACGGTTATTTTTCCCCCCTCCCCGAACATGACTTTAGTTGTACAGCCAATGGATCAGGGCATCATAAAAAATGTTAAGCATTTATACCAGCGACTTATTGTACAAACGCTCTTGACAGATTCGTGGGAAAACAAAAATTTAAAGATTGGTATCCTTCAAGCATCAAGAATGTGTAATAATGCATGGTCACATTCAATATTCAAGTCTTGCGATTGAATAAGACATAAATAAAATACAGGACTTAAATATTAAATAATGAGTTCTTGTTCTATGCTTAGGCTAATCAAGGAAGATTGATAGTTTTGGAATTGTTAACAAATATTGAACTTAAAAACAGGTTATTTCAAATAAATAGCAAGCACTGGTGAACTGAGTGAGAAAGTTGTTGCTGTCATAAGGACTCTTTTCAACCACATGTTTGAGTGAACATTATGGGAATCTCACAGAACACAAAATACTTTGTATTGTAGTTGTTTTTACCTGCACTATGTAATTTTTAACTACAGTAGAGTCCTACTTTGAACATTATAGGAATCTCACAGAACACAAAATACTTTGTATTGTAGTTGTTTTTACCTGCACTATGTAATTTTTAACTACAGTAGAGTCCTACTTTGAACATTATGGGAATCTCACAGAACACAAAATACTTTGTATTGTAGTTGTTTTTACCTGCACTATGTAATTTTTAACTACAGTAGAGTCCTACTTTAAACATTATGGGAATCTCACAGAACACAAAATATTTTGTATTGTAGTTGTTTTTACCTGTACTATGTAATTTTTAACTACAGTAGAGTCCTACTTTGAACATTATGGGAATCTCACAGAACACAAAATACTGTGTATTGTAGTTGTTTTTACCTGCACTATGTAATTTTTAACTGCAATAGAGTCCTACTTTGAACATTATGGGAATCTCACAGAACACAAAATACTTTGTATTGTAGTTGTTTTTACCTGCACTATGTAATTTTTAACTACAGTAGAGTCCCGCTAATCCGAACAGAGTTCAGGAAAAATACAGATTTTTTAAACTTAAAAACAGGAGTAATTAAAAAGAAGTTTGAGAAAAAACATACATTTATTGTTATATAGACATACATAGAGCCTAATCTTGATGAAACGAAATAGGAATGAAAGCTGGTTACTTACAGTACATGCATTACTAATTTACATACACTTTTAAGAAATAATGTTAGTGATTTTTTCTGTCAAAGAGTACTGAATCGACTTGAGAATGCAATGTTCCGCCATCGCCGCAAGAACATAACATCATTTGGTGTTGATGAAGCGTGTTGTTTGACTTAGCGTAGCGTGAAGTCAAAAGCATTTGCCGCGTCTGTTATATGATTTCAATTTGAGTATTCCTTTATTCCTCGCTTTCCTCCAAGTCGGTCTGTTTGCATCGATAAATTTGTAATAAGCGCACACAGTTTATCAAACTCCCCTAGAGTAAACACTGAACTAGATATGACTAGACTAGTGCTCAGTGCAGTAATTCATAAATATGTTTGAAACGCGGGAGGGAGTGGGGTAGGTAATGTCTCGGCGCTATGAGTCCTCGAAGGACTTTCACTGAACCTGTTCACAAGACAATCAACGCTGTATAGAGCTGCCATTAGCAGATGCCCCCGCACATTATTTACCCATAAACATGTCAATACGTTGATATTATTTATGAATTCCCGCTAATCCGAACAGTGTTCGGTTCCAATTAGTTCGGATTAACAGGACTCTACTGTATTTACTTTGTATAAAATAAAGTTTGTGTTGTTTGTTTTATTTTTAGTGGTACACATTATGACAGTAAACAATTTCTCAATCTCTAACACAAGTTTTAGTGACAGGTACAAAAACTGAAATGTCACAGTTTCTAAATGTAATATTTATATTTTGTACGAAATTAAAATCTGAAAATGTGTACCTTATCAAATAATCTAAGGCAGACCCAATGTTTGAGCACATAGATTTTTTCTAAAAGAAAACCTCTCAACAAAAATTAAAATTTCTCAAAACACGAAAAAAGATAACGTTATTCAGTTTGTATTAGTGTATGTATATTTTTCTGGCACTTATAAATTGTATTCATAAAAAATTTTGCATAATTATTTGACTCCTGAACTGCAGTAATAAATGTAAATTAGGTTACATACCTAAAATACCATCGACAGTTCTAAAATGATTTTGATGGCGACCATTTTCGGACTGTGTGGCAAGTCTGAACTAAATGCCTGGCAAACTTACACTTTTGTGTGAATTATATTGTCTTAGAAATATGTTCAGAGTTGCCAGGCAGTCGACAAAATCGACATCAGCATGAAGATTTTACAAAAATGTAAAAAAATCTTTCATGCCGTTTTTGGAGGAAATGCACATTTACAACGCCTTCAGTATAACCGTTGAAATGGTGTGGGGAACTGAAATTTGTGAGTACTGCTTCAATTTAAATAAAGGACAATGCTTAATTAAGCATAAACAATTATTTTATTTCATTAAAAACTGGAAATAGATTGGAGTTGGTACTGTGTACTCTGTTGACTAAGCAAATGTTGATTGCAGATATGCTTGTTTGACTTGGTGATTAGCCAAAATGTTTTGATATAGTCTCACTGTGTGGACTTTTGATTGTATCTATAAAATATTTGTGTTGCACAAATATACTGAAGTAATCTTGTTACATATTAGGATATGACATATTGCTAATTTTAAACTATTTTTTATTTTGTATTATTTTCTAAACAACTAAAAAAATGACAGAAGGACTATCAACATATCCTTGCGGTACCTGTGGAAAAAATGTGGGATAAAGTTGTCAAGGAGTATTATGCCGGGGTGAGTGTAAAACCTGGTTCCACAGAAGATGCACTGATCTAAACATTAAGGAATTCAGACAATTGGTAAAGGCTTGGGGAAGATTGGTTTTGTAATGTGTTTGCAAATGGTTAAGCAAGATAGTATATGTGTGACGGATGAGGAAATTGAAGCAGATAAATTATTGATGGAAGAGCTGAATAAGCATTTGCGTGAAGAAGTAGAAAACTTAAATTTAATGCTCAAAACTATAAATGATGATGAGTCCAGAAATGAAACTATTAAGTTACAAAACAAAAACATTTTTCTAGAAAATCTTGTATTACAAAAAGAAGAAGAAATTATACATCTGGACAATGAATTACAAATATTTAAAAGTCACGAGACTAATAATGATAAATGTTCAAACTCTAAAAAAATTAATAAAGAAAAAAGAAAAAGCTTTCCGTCATATTTTAAGCTACCAATAAAGAATTGAAGTTTTGAATAAAGAATTCATTTGAAGTTTTGGATGAAGAAAGAAACAAGCCAGAAGGAGTAAAAAACATACTATAAGAGGAAAGAATTTAAACACCTGTCTTCAGAAAGGAAAAGGTTTTCATAAAAATCGTGAAAAGAAAAAAGCACTAGTAGAGTCACAAAATTACAAAATGGAACAGAAGAATTTAATGAAGATAATGGAAACAACCAAAAAAATAGAAAAAAAGTAACAGAATCATTTGGTGAGACTGAGCATCACCTTCCAACATAAGTGAAGAAGGAACACAGAATCAGCATTCTAGGAGACAGCCATGTGAGGGGGATTTGTCAACTTTTGCAGGAAAGAACTACAAGAGACATGATTGTTTCAAGCTTGTTCAAACCAAATGCTAAAATTACTTATGTTCTGCAGGACATGAACACTAGCTATACAAATTTTAATAAAAACGATTTTGTAGTGATATTGGGTGGTACAAATGACTTATGTTATAATAGTAATAGGGTATCTGTTGATGCTTTGAGATGTGTAAAGAATGCACTTGAATGTACACAACATACAAATGTGATTTTATCAACAGTGCCTTACGTATTTGATGATTTATCAAAAACGACTTGATTTATAGACACAATTTAAAATTGCATGTACTGGCCTCTACTTTAAATCATGTACAATTATTAAACCTTACAAAATTAAAAAGGAGTTCTTATACATCTCATGGCCTCCATCTAAATAAATATGGTAAGGTTACTGTTAGAAATGCCATCATAAACTATATTTCCAACACAATTAATGTGAACAAAATTTCACATGATGGTTTTTTAGAATAAAACAATGTGCCCATAATATTATGGGATGCTTGCGAATTGTGCACCAAAATGCTCAATTTGCTACAAATAAAATAAACGAGCTAAATATGTTTTGCGCTGAATATGAGCCGAGTGTATTTGTTGTGACATAGCATGCGTTCAATAATAACACTATAGGTTGTTTTAATTTATTAAATTATAATATAATAAATAGTTCCAATAGATCCTTGTTTAAAGGAGGTGGTGTTGCTGTTTTTTGCAAATGTTAAATTTAATTGCACACCATCTGAAATTATGTATAATAGCATCGTGGAAAAAGATTTTAAAATTTCATGTGTAAATATCATAAGTAAGGATATTGAGATTGTTATAATAGGTCTGTATAGAGCTCCTACAGGGGACTTGGAAACTTTTTTTGTTAACTTGGTTGTATTGTTGCATAATCTGTTTAAAAAGAAGTGTTGGTTTATTATTGTCGGGGATTTTAATATTGATGTCCTTAGACAAACAAAAGTAACAAACACATTTAGAGATATTTTAGCATCTCATGGTATGGAGTGGTTGTGAACTCTCCGACCAGGGTGGCGGTATCCTCGGCAACAGCAATAGATAATGTGGTTACTAATTTCCCTGGGGAAGGTTTTTCGGTGAGGATTATTCGGTCTGGGCTAACGGACCATTATGCGCAGGAGATTGAGATTTTGACCGGTATTCCTGAGAAAATGTTGAAACCCCAACTCACAGAGAGTAGAGATCTTTTAAATAAAGAGAAATGGAATAGTCTCAACCATCTGAAGAATACTGATGACAAATTTAATTATTTTTTTGGCTCATTTGTCTTCTTTTTGAACATAGCTTGTCCTATAAAACATATAAAGATCCGTAATAAGACTAAGCGTCTTAACTGGATTACTAAAGGCATCCTTATCTCAAGAAATAGATTGAAAAGTCTTTATGAAAATTGTAAAGTGGCAAAAAAAATAGAAATTAAAGAATACTATAAAACATACAAAAAAATTTATAAACGTGCGATTTCTGCTGCAAAATCTTACGAGGTCAGTAGACAAATTATTAATTCAGAAAATTTAAGTAAAACTATTTGGAAGGTTATTTTAACGAACAGCAAACTAAAAAAATTAACAAAGATATTACCCTTTCTATTAAGGACACAGACTATTCTGATCCTTTTATTATTGCTCAGTGTTTTAATTCAGTATTTAGTAAAAATTTGATTGAGGTTTCAATTTATCTGTGGATGATGTTAGAAAAAATGAAAGTTTGATGTTTCTTTCGCCTGTGAGTGTTGGTGACGTGTCCCAAGTGGTTAGGTCATTGAAGAATAAAAAACCCATTGATATTGATGGGCTTAGTACATGGCTCATTAGAAGAGCTCACAACAGTGTGTCGAAGAACTTTCTGTACCTCTCGGTTTTGATAAATTCATCTTTCTCCACTGGAATGTTTCCATCGAGATTGAAGTTAGCTAAGGTAACACCTCTGCTTAAAAAAGGTAACGTAAAGGATATAAATAACTACAGGCCTATATCTGTTATACCTGTGTTTAGTAAAGTTTTTAGAGATTGTTTCTGGAGAAGTTGTTAAACCATCTGCAAAGATGTAATATCCTGTATGAAGGCCAATTTGGTTTTCAAAAAGGAAATTCTACTATAGATGCTATAGTCCAGGTTATAGAATATATTGTTGAGAGTCTGGATGGTAAGCATAAAGTTTTGAGTGTGTTTTTGGATCTCTCTAAAGCTTTTGATTGTGTGGACTTTGTATCATTGCTTGTTAAATGTGATAAAATAGGTGTTCGAGGACAACCATTGTCATGGTTAAAATCACATTTAAATAATAGAACTCAACAAGTTACTGTTGCGGGTAAATTATCTGCCAAAGTAGAGTTGTCAAATGGTGTCCCTCAAGGTTCAGTGCTTGGCCCAATATTGGTTTTAATTTATGTAAATAGTATTTCATCAGTACATGTAGATAAACTAATTCAGTTTGCTGAAGACACGACATTGAATGTTCAAGCAGAATCTTTATATGACTTGGAGCAGAGGGCTTCCTCACAAGTTAATGCTATTAGACAGTATCTAAGTTGCAATGGGTTATCTATAAACCCTAGTAAGACTAATTATATACATTTCAATTTAAAAGAATCTTTTAATCCAAAACTTAATATTAGGTTGGATGATAATGAACTAAATGGAGTATTTTCAACAAAATTCCTGGGTCTCTTCATAAATAATAAACTGTCATGGAGAAATCATTTAGACTATATATGTGCTAAAATTAGTAGTGGTCTCTTTGCCCTAAGAAGTCTGAAACAATATTGTAATGCTCAGGTTCTTATAACAGTGTACTATGGGTTGATAACATTGATATATCCTTTTCTAAAATATGGAATCATTTTGTGGGGAGATTCCTCACTCCAGAATGTGACTAGAGTATTTGTTCTAAAAAAAAAGCCATTAGGATAATTGGAGGACTTTCTAAATTTCAATCATGCAAAGAAACATTTAAATTGTTTAAGGTCTTCACCCTACCTTCCATTTATATATTTGAAACAATCCTTTATTTTAAATTTAAGTGTAAGCACGTTCAAAATAGGGATTTGCATGATTACCATACTAGAATGGCTTGCAAATATCGGGGTAAACAGCACAGGCTAAATTTATTTAGTAAGTTACCTTCATAGGCTGGGGCGCTATTTATGAATAACCTTCCTCCAGACTTGCTAGAGATAAATGATTATTCATGTTTTAAAGGCAGACAGAGGCGACTGCTGTTGTGTGGATCCTGTTACTCTGTGGAGGAGTTTGTGGGGCACTGACAGGGGTGTGTGGAGCCTCCATGTTTCTATCTTTTATATTTATGTGTGTTATTTTATTTTAATGATTGACTATTGTTCGGGGCTTTGTAATGTTGCTTGTAGTCTTGATCATATTTTATATTTTGTTAAATTGTGTATAGTTGTATTTTTATATATATATTTTAATGTAAAAAAAAATTTTGTGTTTATGTGTACATTCTGCTATTATAATTATAATTTGTATAAACTTTGTAGGGTTGCTGGTGTACCAAGTATTATTATTATAATGCATGCCTACTTGTTTAATTATGGGACCTGCCTTATACAAATGTAATATTTATCAAAAAAAGGATGAATAAAAGATTGATTGAATCCTGATGATAAGCTGAATGAAAAATTGAAAGATAATTACAAAATATTGTTCAATGCCATTTGAAATATTAAGTCTCATAGTTCTAATAAATAAGTAATCTCCTGATTGAACAAGTGGGGATAGGGTAGAACCAACATTACATAAGGGATTAGTTATGAACGAGGTGTGTGAGAAAAGTAAGGAAACTGATTTTGTACTAACTAAAGTTTTTATTTTTTTCAAACAACAATGTTATAAAAAGTAGTTCCCTTGGACAGCTATACACCGGTGGAGTCGTTGTTTCCACTCTTGGTAGCAGCGCTGGAAGTCTTCAACTGGTATTGAATATTCTCCAGAGTTCCAAAATGACATCTTTTGAGGACATTTTTCAATGTTGGGAAAAGGAAAAGTCACAAGGACTAAAATCAGGTGAATAGGGGGGGGGGCAGGAACAACAGTAATGCATTTTGAGGTCAAAAATTCACTGATGGAAATGGCCGTATGACACGGGGCATTGTCAGATGATGCATCCACTTGCCTACAACATCTGGTCTCATACGAATCACTCTTTTCCTCAGCCTTTCAAGGACACTTTTATCAATAACTTGGTTGACAGTTTGTCCTGGTGGAACAAATTCTTAGTGCACGATACCCTTACTAACAAAAAAAAACAAATCAGCATGGTCTTGATCTTTGATTTGCTCATTCGACATTTCTTCGGCCGAGGAGATGATGGAGTGTGCCACTCTTCGCTTTGCCGCTTTGGTTCAGGATCATACTCAAATATACAGGATTCATCACCTGTGATCACACAATTGAAGAATTCTTGGTAATTGGCAATCCTCTCAAGAAGATCAACGCACACATTTTTTCGATTGTCCTTCTGTTCAGTTGTGAAGTTTTCAGCACCATTTTGGCACAAATCTTTCGCATGTTCAAATCGTCTGTCACAATTTGATGTACGGTGAAAGTGTTTAAATTTAACTGTTGACTCATCACTCTTATTGTTATTGACGGTCTGATCTCAAAAGAGCCCTCACACGTTCAACGTTTTCGTCAGTTTTTGAAGTTGAAGGTCTCCCTGAGCAAGGTTCATCTTCAACATGTTCTCGGCCTTCCAAAAATGAATTGTGCTCTTGATAAGCAATGTTCCTAATAGGCCTGTTTCAACTTTTCAAAAATTACACTTGCGGATTCACCAAGTTTAACACAAAACTTTATTGCACAACGTTGCTCTAGATTCGGATGATCCATTTCTGTGACACACACAACAACAACAACACAACTTCACTGATGGCGCTGTCAAAAATAATGTGTTAGCTGTACGCAGTTGTAACTCGGACTGAGGAAGTGGAAGGGATAAACAAACCAGTCTAGCACAGGCTGGTAGATACAACATTGCCAGATCGCCCGCAGTGTTGCCAGTCTCATTACTTTTCTCACCACCTCGTATAATCAGCTGACCAGCAACTTCGTTTTTTGTCGTGTCTTGTCACTGTTGACTATTTATTATTACTAATAAGACATGTTACACTTGCAATGTTTTGTGGTTTTTGTGTGTTATGTGAGAGTTTGTTCTTTTAAGTTAAAACAGTTTCTTGTGACTTGACAACAAAAGGATAAATTTCCAAAACTGATTGTTGGCAAAATAATTTTAGAACTGTCGACTGTATTTAAGGTAACTAACCTAATTTAGAATCGAAAGTTATCAAACATTTATCCTATCTTGAATAACCTATTTTGAATTTCATCAATAACTTTAAATAATCCAAGAAACTTAAAATTATTTGGAGAATTCAGGAAGGTCTGTGTTGCAATTGTAACAATACTTTGTAAATTAACTTTAAATGTCAGATAGGTTTATTTATAATTACAGGGCACAAAAAACACAATCTACATACTGCGTTTAAACAAGATAACAAAAGATTAGTGTTTGAAAAAGCAGCATGTTATTGGAAAGCTCATACTTGTCACCACTTCAATGGTATTAAAAAAGATATCTTCATTTTCTTATCTCACTGTTTACCAAAGTTAGATAGCTGTAAAAAACCTAAATGGTTTCTGCTTAATTATACTTATTAGAAAGGAACATTCTTTGTAAAAATATTCATAAATTTCACAACCTTCAAATAAATAAAGCCAAAATAATATAACACTTAATCATATACTGTAATTAACTACTGCATAATAAATTATGAAGATAGAATTTCATGCATAAAAAAACTTGTTTTAATTTTGCTATCGACTCGATGTGTGCCGTATGACGAATGGTGCTCACATTGAACACTTGTTCGAAAAACTGTTTGAGTTTCTACTGCAAAGTATTTAGTACCCTGACAGATATTCATTTTGAAACACCCGATATAAATATTTTACCTTCTAAAAATTATAATTTGTTTTTTGTAAGTAGCAAGTTTATAAAAACACAAAATATGTTTCCCAATTTTTCTATTATAACTACTTTGATATTTATGTTAATTTTCTGGGAGGTGCCCTTCACCTTGGAGAATTAAATAATAATAATATAGTAAATGAAAAGTATCAATTAATAGGTATAGATTTACATTGCTGATGGTTGTGCTATATGGCTATATGTTATGCTGAGGTCAGAAGTTTAGACAAAAAATGGAGGGAACGTTAGTTTGGTTTTTAACAGAGAAGTAATAGGAAGTCTGGGAGTAAACACGCTAACGGACTCAACTAGTAGGGAAGTTTGATTCTTCCTTTTACCCTATGACTTAAAATTAGTTGTACGATTTGGATCAGCAGAGAGATTTGGCTCGCCCGAGAGCCGAAGGCACACCCAACAAAGGGAAGTCGTCATCCCTGGAGGAGTCGGAAAAGAGGGAGGCGGACTGACAGCAAGCAGTACGTTTTAATTTGAAGAAAATGTCAATAAAAATCAAATGGTGCATAGTAGTTATATTAGTTTATAATATTAATCGATAATAACCGAAAAGTTAACGGTAGTCGATCGCTAATAGTTTGATATATAATCTACATCTATGCTTTGATAGAAGCCAGATCTAAAAAGATTCGTGTGATGAAGACAAAACCTATGCTATCATGTAACTTCTTTACAAAACAAAATTTACCTCATTGGAATATTTGTATTTTTCCTGTTTTCTCTAGAGGGTCAAACAACTATGTCATTCCAACATTTATCTCGAAATTTGTTTATATTTTGTAGGTGATTAATATGTGTTATATTGTAATAAACCAAATTAAACTTTAGAAAATCGCGAGTAAACTTATACGTATAATGACCAGTGGCGCACCGAGGATTTGGCTTTGGGAGGGGGGGGCTAAACTCAGATAACCTAAAATACGGATAATTGGTAGGCCGTGAGAAAACCTTTCAGGTGCGAGTTCCAGCGTCATATATGTCGTTATAGGCAGATTTCGAGCCCTTACTTACTTCAAAATCTACTTTATTTGGCTATAAATAATATAGTTTTAAATTAACAACGGTTTTATAATGTACTCAAATGAAAGAAATTGGATACTGTAAACTAATGTAATAAAAAACACAAAAATATTGAATCTAAAGTTTTTTCATGCTCGCTTTTTTTATTGATTGTCTAGCCTCTTTTTATTTAAATACCATTGAGATACCAGCTTTTCAATTTCCGATCTATTTCGTCTCCAATCCCCGACAGTCACTTCCCCAATACATAATCGTTTGCCATTTTTCTTATTGAATCACCACCATCTAATCGTTTAATTGTTTCCCACTTTTTATTTAAAGATAAAACAACACGCTTTCGCTTTCCACTCATAATGACACTCTCATTCCCTAAGTTTAACACCGAAACCGACAAAAACAAAAGAACAAAATACTGTAGCAGGGAGAAGAAATAACTCGTGGGAATGAATTGTGAGTCTTAAATATAATGCCGCGATGAGGAAAGTGTAAACAGACGGCTTCGTCATTCATTATACTACCTGTCCACTAGAGGTCACCATACTATTGCGTTGGATTTGGGTAAGTAGCGGAAATGTTTTCAGGATGCACTAGGCAAAAGACAGTTTGTTTTCTTCCTGTTCAATCTAACACAAAAGTTTTCATTATAAATTATTTTTTATTTAATTTGTCTCGGATAATACGGAGGCTCGGATAACCGAGGTTCTACTACGTATATTCAATAAAATGTAATTGGATGGAAGTTCTGTAACATATTACAAATTCTGAAACATTATATTGTAACTTAAAGTAAAACCCCGGTTAACCAAACTTGGATCAACCAAAACCCGGGTTATCCGAAAGGCCTTCAAAAATTGGAAATTCAAAAATAATAGCCCTATTGTATGTACAATATTTAATTTTTCTTTTTTTAAATCAAAATTAGAACCTTTTTCTACAACTTAAACATCTATTAGCGGCTTTAAAAAAAATGTACCAATGTCAAACTTTGACGTCAGTTTTCTCACAACTAGAAACATGTTAGAAGTCCCCCTTTCTTTTGATGTCGGGCCGCTTACTTTCCCCCTCCTCAGAACCAAACCAAACCTGAAATAAACAAACTACGTATTTCTGTTCACACATTTATGCGCAAAGTTTAACTGAAACTTTATTTTTAACATTTTACACACAAAAAGTGGTTGAAAATATAATCTTCGGATGACCCCGTCAAAGTCAGTAGAGGGGGATTCCACCATAGCAACACTGCTAACTCTTCCACCCCTCCTACGGAACAATTCACACTGACATTGCCGATACATGCTATGCCTCGCTATATATCGTAAGCACAAGCCTGGGCAGCAATTTTTTTTGGTAAAAATAACTGCTATGTTTGTAAAAATAAATATGCACACATATGCGACGCATGCACTTGCCTTTCTTTCTTCCTCTAAAGGCGCCAAGTCGACTTCCAAATGACATGTTGTTGGTTTTAATTATGTTAAATAGCCTGGCAGTGTGAATTGCACATAGTAAGTATTGCGGGCATAACACACGGATGGAGGCTGTGTTAGGTGTGTGAAGGCCATGTGACACACACGTTTGAGGGGATGCAAGAAACAAACCAAAATAACTGCATTTTTTGAATGAGTAATTCATATGCTACAAACTATTAAGTAGTATACTGTATATTGATGTACTGTAAACCTAAAAATGTAATTTTAACTTAAATAAAGACCATAAGTGTAGCCTACAAAGAGATTTTTGAATTCGTTTGACCTTCAAAACCTTTCAAAACTGTAATGTTAGATGTTCATGGCTTAACCAAACAAATTATTATCCGAAACGGTCCCCCCTTTAGTTCGGTTATCCGGGGATTTACTGTATCACAAATTCTGAAACACTATATACTTTTCTAAATTTAAAAATGTAAATTCTTTGGTAGTGCTTTTAAATGACTACCATGTAGTAGGTTGCCATTTTGAGGATTAAAACATCTTGAGTTTCGAAGTGCATGTATGTGTACTTCTGTTTTAATTCATTGCAGTATTTAATCAATTTAAACAGATTACTGTGTTTAGTTCACTGGTACAATTCTATGCACTACTCTAGTTTACGATTCTGCCACCAGTTGCATTTCAATATCAATCACCTGATAATCTTTGTATATTTTCCTTCGCGTCCTGACGAAATGTATGGTGCCATGTGGGTCAAAACCTTTTCATAACAACTGATTTTTAAATTTTCACACTACTGTTTTTAATCAAGATAATAATTGTTAAATTTATCAAAAAACTATTTAAAATGTTTTTATCTAATGTAGGACGGTTTTTTTAAATGCACAAAGATTAATAATAAAATCAGAACTTGTAGGAAAGTTGTAATAAACCTAGGGCAATGTAAACCTCATAATTGACCAAAAGTTATAAAAAATTAATGATGTGTCAAAAACAAACACTGAAATCATAATGTAATTGGAAACTGCTAATCATAGATAAAGAATCTGATAGATAATTTTAAGTGGTTATTCATAAAGGTCAATTGTAATTTAATGAATGCAGCATTTAACCCATTTAATAAGTCCTAACAAGAATTATGATTACATTCATTACTATACAATTATGAGAACAATAATGAATTAGTATTCTCATAAATAATTAGAGAAAATTTTGTTGATGTAGTTACATTATTTAAAATGTTATACCATTATATAAAAACGAAGACAATTTAGATAGCCTTTAAAAGGTTTTAGCTTTCAATCATAACTGTAATTATTAGCGCAATGGTTTAAAAGTTTTGTTTAATATATAACACCCTTAGTAGGCACAGTATCAAATCCGTTCAAAGTTATTGAAACCTTCCAAATATTATCTAAATCTTTCGTATGAAACAATTTTAAATTCAACCAACTCTTACAGCAAGGGGTAATAAAAATGAGATCACCAAATAAAAAAATCTAAACTCCCTTAATAGGCACATTATGGAGCCCATTCAAATTGCTAGAACCTTTTTGTGATAATTGCGACCCTCAGTGCAAAGGGTGAATAAATTTGTTTTATTTTTAGCTTGTGGGAATGAAAGGAAAATTGGGAATCTACCTGCACTTGTAGGCCAACCTGAAAGGGATTTCGTGTTTTTTTATAGTACATTGTAAACAAACAATTTACCTTTTATAAGCGCTAGCTGTTGTTTAGCAGAAAGAGTTCCTCGAAGAAGCTTATCTTTTTCTAAGGCGTGCAGTTGTTTGTCAATATCACTCAATGCATTGGATACTTGTTCTGGCAAGATATCGTAGATAGTTACATTGTAACCAACGCTAGCATATAGCATAGACCAGCTTCTTCCAATCAAACCACTAAAATAAAATTTCAGATTAAAAATAATTATAGTTTCACCTTTTATCATAAACCCAAACTAAAATGTACTAATCACATTGACTAATAAAAAACAGTTCTCTTTCACTGCGGTTTAATAATTTAAAAAGAAAATATTCACTTGTAAAAACATTGTAATAGTGAAATCTTGTAGGTAACTAATAGTACACAATATCAAAATAAAAGATGTGCTTAATTTTGTAAAATAAATCTGTTCTTGTGTAACATATTAACAGAATGGTTTGATAATACCGTGAACTATCAGTACCTACAACATAAAAGAAATTTAATAATTGAATCCAATTTTTGTAATAACAATACACAAATATATCTAGAATATACAGAAATTTGTTAATCAAGATTAGCTATACAAAAAGTTGTCAGACATATTTTGGGTTAACGGTTTGAGCTACAAATACAAAATAAATTGCAACCCCACTAATTTTCATATCAACAATTTAAGGACAATATTTTTTACCAAATCCCAGTACTCCAAAAAATGCTTATTTTGGCGAGGGTTGTTTTTGAAAATTTTCAAATGTAAACATGTATCAAGAATTTAAGTGGAAGTTTTGAGTTATTTGTAGCTAAGCAATAATTTGTGGAACATAATTTTTATGGCATTAGTTGTACCACAAAGTCAGGTAAAAAGTAGAAGGGAGAACATGCTCCTTAAACCAGACAGTCCTAGTTTCAGGTTACAATATTAAAAGTTACCGATAAACTATACCTAGATCACACCATAAAACTAAAACCACATCACATATACACTTACCTGCCTAAAATAGCAATCTTCCCTTTAGATGCCATGTTTTGGAATCAGTCTTGTTCACTCTGCTGTACTAAACAGAATGATAAACATTTCATAAGATAACTACAGTATTTATATTCAATTTAAAGTGACTCAATTAAGCAAGTTCATTTAAAGGTCAACTACCTGATAACTTGGATTGTTGAATAACAAATACAAACTACTTAACTGGTTATTTATTATCAAGTGTCAAAATAAAAGTCTATATACATAAATACTGTACATGAACATATTATGATTAAAAAGTCCTTGACATATTTCCAGTTGTATTACAAAGTAATAGTTCATAATACTACTGCACTAACAACATTTAACAAAGTTGTTTTCTATCATAGACCATTAAGTTACTGACAATATTTATAGTGGAAGAACAGTACAATCTAAAAAATCCAACTGAAATGGGACCAGGAAGGTGTTGGATTATCAAATGTTATAGATTAAAGGAGGGTAATATTAAAACAATACAAAGGAAGAAGTTAAGTTCATTACAGTTTTATCCTCGTAATTTCTTTAAAAACTAAACATGAAACAACTTTGTTATTATATTTCTTATACTATGTACATCTTTAATTACAGTAAAAGTAAGGAGATACAAAATACAAACAATAAATGTTTGTAGTACAGTGAATTTAAAGTTACCTATTAAACCAACTCTTCAATAAAAATATATTCTAACACACTATATATTCTACATTATATAGTTTACGTTTAAAATAATCATTAAGGGTTTTCTTTTTAAATTAAGTCTGGAATGTCACAATCATCTGTTGGTAAAATTTCACCAATTAATTAATTGTAGTTGACATGCCAATTATCAATGGCATAAAAATCTTTTTTGTGTAGTTTCTTCATAAAAAAATCGGTGTTGCACCCAAGATTCCCGATTTAGTTCGATTTCCAACTTCTATGAATGATAATAAACATAAAATATGATTTAACATTGTTTTATCAATTTCTTTTACATTATAATATTTTAAACACAATTACCAGGTTTGAACACAATTACACGTGCAATGGTTTATCGTATGGATTTTTAGAGAATCATCCATGGCTAAATCATATTATATGATAAAAATGTTCTTTTTTTCATTTTTTGTTTTTACAAAGATCTGCCGAAACAAGAGAATGTCATTCTCTTTGTTGGTGAAATCAAGTGTATTCGTCCAATTTAGAACCTTTAGAAATTCACCCATCTTTAGCATTTTTCTATTACAGCTACAGAGTTCAATATACTTCTCATTTTGTTTTTTTAATGATATCACAAACTCTTTTTTCACCACGTCCGTCAAAAGAAAATGTCACTTTCCTTCCCATTAGCCACAGCCCAAGCACAAGGAGAGGCAAGTCAGATTACCGAACATGACGGACCATCAACTGCTTGACAATAAAAGTTGTACTGTATTAAAACAGACTAATTCTTTCTCTTCAGCTGGTTATAAACATATTGTTTTGAGTACAAGTATTTTTATATAATAATAATGCTTTGTTACCTTTCTTTTTCCTCCTTCTACCACACATTATTGACTTTGTAAACTTATATTTATAAATTAATTAAGAAAATTTAATGAAGTTAAAAGAAAATCAATTCAGGCATAATCTCTTTGGGTTTTCTCAAAATGTTTGTCCATTTTAATGATAAATTTCATAAGATTGTTAAAAATCAGATCCCTTTGCACACTTATCATAGCTAAGCTTATAAAGCGACTTTCTCCCATCGTACTACTTAACTAGAATTTTATTCTCCTTAGATTACTGAAGGATCGCTCCACTGCACATGTGCATGATAAAACAATCAAAATCTGTAACGCCCTTCTCGTTTTTGGGAAAATGTTCTCCACTTTTTTTAGAACTGTCAGATGATTATTATGTACAATTTGAATATTTGTTGAACATATGTTTTCTCTCTAGGCTAATCTTCAATAAAATGTTACAATAGAGAAGGTGTAGGCCTACTTCTTTTATTATTACAATTCTCAATAATTATAACTTAATATATTTTAACAGGTTAAGGGCCGATTATGATTAGGTAAGTTATAAAGATAAGAAAAATTTGTTAGTAGAATAACAAAATCTTGAGAACTATTAGCAGTTTGCTATTATTGAAGCTCACATAAACATAACCTAAAATGGCTATATCAACTGTTCCTTTTCCTATGCTTTCTGCTGACAACTTTATGAATTTGAAATTCAGAATAGATATTGTCCTACAAAAGGAAGGTGTAAATGATGTTTTGAAAACTATTGACTCAGAAGTAGAAGCCCTTAAAGGTAATGAACAGCTAATAGAATTTAACCCTCCAAGTGATGATCATTTTATTCTCAGTGATAGGCCAAATTAGTGGTCACAGGCATAAAGTTAGTTTTTTTTTTACAAAAATAATTCAAAGAAAAACTATGACATATTATATATCAGGTTTTAGAGAAATAAATATAGAATAATAAAAAAATAATTAAAATGAACTTACCCCATATCAGCTGATGTCTTTTCCTTGTTTATGTAAAAAAAAATTCTTTCGAAAAAATAAAAATTCACTTAGTGACCTCACAGCTCTATTCCATAAAGAGATACATTAATTTTCCAAATGAGTAAAATGTGCCAAATATTATTATAAAACAAGAAATGTTCATTATTAGCACTTATTTTTGTTCAGACAGACAAAAATTATAAAAAACTATTATGTTGCGCTATGTACAAAACTGGACTTTTTATTGAGAAACACATGTTCACTAAAAATAACAAACACTAAAAAAAAAACTGTGTATTTTTGATAGAGAAATTCATTATGAGTTTACTATATAACTTTTGTGTCATTCAGTTGATAGTTGACGATTTTATAGCAGATTTAGTAAGCTGTGTTTAATGGTAACTCGATCGCGATCCTATCACTGAGGATGCACGGAAACATATCTCGATCGCGATACCTATCACTTGGAGGGTTAAGCGGAAATATGCAAAGGCACAATGTGTTATAGTACAGTTCTTGTTGGATAAATACATAGAATAAGTACAGGATGCTAAAAGTGCAAGACAGATGATTGAAAGTCTAGAAAATGTACTTCAAAGAAAGAGTGCACTTTCTAAAATGTATTTGATGAAAAAGTTATTAACACTGAAATTCGTGGAAGGTGAATTGCAAGAACATTTTAATAAATTTGAGAATTTAATAAAGGAGATTGATGCAGTTGGTAAAAATGTGATGGATGATACTGACAAAACTTGTTATCTTCTACTAACAATGCCAGATCGCTTTGATAGTGTTATTGCGTCAATCGAAACAGTTATGAATAAGGATAAATCAGCATACTCTTATACAGATGTAAAGACAAGGTTATTAGATTCGGAACTCAAAAGTAAAGAAAATACGGATAAAAAAGAAAGCAATTGTTCTTTCTCATGTCAAATGGTTTAAATACTAACAAAAAATCATCTCAAATGGTAAATACTAACAAAAAACGGGACATAATATGTTACGAATGTGAATGTAAGGGGGCATTATAAGAGTGAATGTTCTTCTGCTAAACGTAATGAGTCAACTAAGACAACTTATCATGGTCGTGGTTATTACGGCAATTCTAGAGGGAGAGGCAGCTCTCGTGGACATGGCAGTTTCAACCATGCGCGAATTAGTGAAAATTCAAAACTAGCGCAACAAATTGAACAAGAAGAATTAAAAGAATTTGACTTCATTGCTGCGGGTGATAAAGTATATAGTGTATCGCAGAGTAACTGTAATAGCATTAATTTCGTTCTGGATAGTGGTGCAACTAATCATACATTGGGTTAGTGAACAGGTAGAGAAATTTATGCAAAATGTTGAAAATATAGATGAAGCAATGGAGATTAAAATTGCTAATGGTGATATTATGAAAGGTACAAAAAAAGGGTATACTTCGCTTAAAAGTTTTAAATAGTAAGGGTAACTGCTACGCATCATATCAAACCTGCAATAATAGTTCCTGGTTTTTCATATCTTTTATCGGTTAAAAGAATTTCTGAAAAAGGATACGATGTAATGTAATTTTTACTTGCCAACTAGAGTGACCAATGAATCAAAAACCTGCATAGATAATATTATTTCTAATAAGCTGGTTTGTAATGGTTACCTCGTAAATGTTGAACTTGGTATATCTGATCACAGAGCTTTATTGATCTCAATCTTTGAAAACTCTAAGACTGTAGTACAAAATAAATCATTAACAAAAGATGTTTTACAAAATCAAGCACAGATAATTTTTCTCAAAGTATTAAAGAAAGAAATTGGCAGTATAGTCATGTAAAAACATCCCAACAAAATTTTGAAGCATTTTTCTCCCAATTCAAAAGTATTTTTGAACACTGCTTTCCAAAAAAGTCTCTTCAATTTAAAACACCAAAAACTTCTAATTTTGTTAACAAGAGTTGGGTTACTCAAGGAATTCGTGTCTCTAGTGTGCATAAAAGAGTACTCCATAATTTAGCAAAAGCAACAAAAGACGGACAATTTTTGGAATATGTAAAAGTGTATAAAAGGATTTTTAAAAGGGTCTAGCTAAAAAAATGTCTAACACTAGATTTATTCAGAATTCTGTAAATAAAAGTAAAGCAACGTGGCACTTGGTTAAATCTGAATTGGGGTTGAAAAGGGTTGTCAATGAAAATTTTAAAAAGTTAAAGTTTGGAGAAAAAGAAATTACCAATGGAAATGAAATTGCTTGTAAATTAAATGAAAAGTTTTTAAATGTCAGCTATGAATTGAATGCACTGTCTTGTTTGGAATCTGCAAGGAGTTTTTTAAATGATAGGCAAGGGTCAAAAAATCTGTTTAGCTTCAATCCAGTTACACCAAATAAAGTAAATAAAATAATAGCTAATCTAAAAAATAAGAAATCGGTTGGGTGGGATGAGATCCCTGTGCATATTAAAAGAGACTGCAGAATACATCAGTTAATTTAGGTCTTGTAATAAATCAATGTTTTCTTGAAGGGACTTTCCCAAGTAAGCTAAAATATGCAAATGTAATACCACTGTACAAAAAAGGTAATAAAGATGATCCAGACAATTATAGACCTGTGTCAGTTTTGCCAAGTTTATCAAAGATCTTTGAAAAGATTGCTTATGAGCAGTTGAGTAGTTACTGTACCTAAATGGTAGAGGCATTATTTGTAAAAATCAATATGGATTTCGATCAGGGCATAGCACTGTTGATGCAGCTGCGGAGCTGATCAAGCACGTGACGGAGGCTTTGGATGGGTCACGGATTACTGCTGGTGTCTTCTGTGACCTATCGAAGGCCTTTGAAAAGCTCCATTTTTATGGAGTTACTGGAGTTGCTCTAGACTGGTTTAAATCGTACTTGACAGATAGGCAACAAAGAATTATATTAAACAAAAGGGATAAGAAATTCGTATCAGACTTGAGTGAGATTAAAAATGGAATACCCCAAGGGTCAATGTTGGGTCCCTTGCTGTTCATTATTTATATAAATGATTTGCCACTAAATATTAATCACGCAAAGTTTATACTGTACGCAGATGACACCTCCATAATTCTGAAATGTAACAACAATCTCGATCTAAAACTATCAATCAGAAACTTGTTATTAGAACTACGAAATTGGTTTGATGTAAACGGACTTAAATTAAATTGCTCAAAAACTGAAATAATACAATTTCAAACACAAAAAATAGAAAACCATTTGATAAAGACATATTGTTTGATGGCAGTCTTGTGGGTGTTAGCAATAATGTAGAGTTTTTAGGTATAAATATTGACCACAATTTAACATGGAGGCTACACATTGAAAAATTGAGCAAGAAATTAAGTTCGATTTTTTTTCAAATGTTCATTTTAAGAGATTCTGCAGACTTAAAAAAGGTTAATTGTCTACCATGCTTGTTTTTCTTCTTTGATGCAGTATGTCATTGAATTATGGGGAAATTCGTCAAAGGCATTGACTATTTTTAGGATTCAAAAAAAAAATATTCGAACTATGATGTTTTCATGTACCTATAAATAATTCGTGTAAATCAGTATTTAAAAAATTAAAAATTTTGACACTACCATCCATATATATTTTTAAATGTCTTATTTTTGTGCATACACAGATAAATACTTTTTATGATTGCCAAACTGTTCATTGTTACAATACAAGGTTTAGAGAACAGCTCCAGTATCTCTACAGGCAACACAGTGAAAACACTCCTTTTTATATGGGCTTAAAACTTTATAATAAATTACCAAATCGGGTAAAGAGGCTTACATATAAAAAATTTAAGGATACTGTAAAAAAAATGTTAATTGAAAAAGAATATTACAACGTAAATGAATTTTTTAATGACCATTCATTGGAGTAGAGTGATATTTTGTAAAATTTGTTACTTTACATGTTTTTAAGCAGTAGTTTTGTTTAGTTTAAGGATAATTGACAAGCAACCTGTTCATTACAAATTTTATTTGTACTTTATGTGAATGTTATGTTGCAATGATAAATAAATAAATACAAGATGGATATTCTCAGTTAAAATTGATGGTACCAAAAAGGCTCATTTGGTAGCTAAGGGTTTCCAGGAAAAGGTTTCATTGAATGTAAAATTTAAAAGGTTCAAATTGAGAGGGAGTGTCAGATGATTATTATGTACAATTTGAATATTTGTTGAACATATGTTTTCTCTCTAGGCTAGTATTCAATAAAATGTAACAATAGAGAAGGTGTAGGCCTACTTCTTTTATTATTACAATTCTCAATTATAACTTAATATATTTTAACAAGAACTTCCATGACTGTTAATTCTCTTGGTTTGTTCTCCCACAATGTTTGCCAAAGATCAACTTCATTTTTGATGTTGGGTAAATTAGAAAATTCGGCAAGATTCTTTGAGATTTTCAGCACATGATTTGCATACAGAAAAGCATTTATTTGTTGTTGTTGTTATTTCAGTCATTTTCTTCCTATAGTAGAATTTGTTTCCATTATGACAAGATATTCTCTTTAAAATCTCAGCTACTTTTGTGTTTCTCGCTTCACCTTGTTTCGCAGAGCCTGGGTACAAAATACATTGTAGATGCAATCCCATTCCTGGTAAAAAACACTATTCCACTCGGTATCCAGCAGGGATAGTACCATATCAAAGAACTTATAAATAGAGTTTCCTCCTCTAATCACAACACATCCATAGACAATATTTTAGCTAATGATCTTATAACACATGCCAGAGAAGGTTGAGTGAATATGATTAAATGTTGTGTAGTAGAAAAACTAGAAAGTGGCACATTTGTATGATTTTTTTTTTCTTCTTGTGAATAATTCACATTATGTTGGTAAACTAGTATATATTATTTTGTTTCCAAAAAAGATGCTGTTAAGGAAAACCAAAGGTCTAAGACCAATGTTGCTGAGAAGCATTTTTGTAAGCTTGACAAACCTCTGATTCAGTTACGTGGCCCAGATCCTAACTTTGAAACATCCTGTAGACCATTCGAAAAATACCTCACTTCTTGTTGTTGTACCAGCAGCAAAACTAGAACTTCCTGAACCTCATAAAAGAAAGATATAGCCTACGTATTTTAATTACAAAAAAAGCACTAGTTAACAAAATACTTTTTCATCACTCCGTACCGAAAGTAGCTACTTTCGATGTCAGCTGGTAGCAACGAAAACGATCGTTTCCCAAGCTCTAATTTAGAGCAAGGGAAAAACGATCAGCTGATTTTCCCTTGCTCTAAATTTGTTTTCCCTTGCTCTCAATTAGTTTTCCATTTGCCCGCTACGCGCTCTGACGTCGCTTTGCCGTTTATTCTTACAATTTATATCAGCTGTTCTTATTGTTCAACAATGTAAACCGAAAACAGGAATAGGTATTTTTTGCATTTTACTGAGGTTTCTTCTTCAGCATTGTGTGTATTTTTGCGTCGTGATGAAAAGTACCGTTCATAACTTGTACCGAAAGTGATTTTCCGGCACTTGCTCCAATTATTCCCGTACTCGGCTTCGCCTCGTACGTGAAACTTGGGCGCGCACCGGAAAGTGCCACTTTCGGTACTAGTAATGAAATATACTATTGTCATGACAGCATGGAAAGGGCATTGCATATGTGGAATTGATTTAGGTCCTACAACACCTAAATCAATATATATATAATATGTAAGCTTAGTTTATCCATGCGTGCCACTATAACAACTCAACTTCGCAGCACTTTATACCCCATCCGTGACGGTTTTGATTTGAAACTGCAGGGATTAGGTTCAGAGATATGAGTGTCAAAAGAGCGCATTGTACCAATGGACTTTTTATGGGAAGTCGGTAAAGCAGCAGGAATCGAGTGCCGAAGTAGCCGAGACTAGCCGAAATTTTCCTGAATATTCTAGAAGCTTCCAGAATATGCCCAGACTGTTCTAGAAAATTGCAAAATGTTTCAGACAGAATGTCACAGAATGTTGGTGAATGTTGTGTCCGAATGTTTGAGAATGTTCCAGACAGTTTTGGATCATCAAAGGGATTTCCTGTTTCGGAACATTCTCTAAAAACTGGAAACGCGCCATGAAGATAGAGACCTAAAACTTGCTATATATTACTTTTAAGTTTTATATAGGAGAGAAAAAACATTTGCATTCAGATTATTTGCGTCAATGGTGTAAACTTTTTGGTACGTAGAAAATATTTTAGGTAAAATGTAGGCCTACTCACAGATGTGAAGTGCACCTCAAACAAAGTGGCGGAAATCGTAGTTTTTGCACTTACTGGCGCATAGCTGATCAAGTATGTAAGTATAAAAATATAAACAGATTGATTTGGACAAAACTAACAATACGTTTTTAGGCCAATGAAATATCAAAACTTAGGCCTACCCTACATTTCTTTCATTCATTCATTCGTGAGAATAAAGCTGCTGTTAGTTTCTTTTAGTATAAAGACTAAAACTTGTATTTTACATATAATTAAGCTTAGAGAAGAGTTTATCGTTTAAAAAAAAATATTATCTCACTCACCAAAGTAAAATAGCTGTAGGGTTAAAACAGCTGGGAAGTAGCTTCACTCACCATGCACAGCCAAATTGGGGTGTAATGTAGCTGACATTTGTCAATACAAATTCCAAAAATATAATTTTTTTAACATATGTTTCAAAATAAATACAGATCTTTCCACAAAAATCATGACCACTTTCTAACAGCAAAGCGACATTAATTTAATAGCTTTCTTTGTCCAATATCCTTAACTGGAGTAAGTTTAATATTCGACCCTAGCCTAATATTTTTGCAGACAACGACGTTGTTTTACATTCTACTGTTAAATGTTGAATACAAGTAAACATACTGTGACTAAATACTATATAGGTTAGAACCTTTTAGGTTTTTTTTATTATTCTTGCATTTCTGTTGCCATAGGTTAGCCTAAGGTCGAATAGTAAACTTGCACCTCCTTAACTATATTTTAAAAGTTTTCCTGGCTACAATACCTAACCTATTAAGAAATGAAAATACTAATATAAAATGTCGCTTAGGTTTGAACTTGGGTTAATAAATGACATTAGAAAACTAAAACTGCTCATCCATTCTAATTATTACTAAAATACACACATTTCATATTTTATTAGTGTGTAGGCCTACCTAATAATCAGTAGGCCCTAACATAAAACAAATCATTACTAGGGATATTTAATTTACTGAAGTCTTTCTATCAACAATTAATTGCTGGAATTTATGCATGTTGTTATTTAAGTTCATATACTTTATAAAAAATATAATACGTATTGTAGGTTATGTCAAATATGGCGACTTAAATCATCGCAACTGGATGCAAAGACTTAATTAGGCTACAACATCAGCTTAGTAAACACATCTCCTAATCCTAATTTACATGCATAAAAGTTGGATATAATATCGATTATAGCCAATATTTTATATAACATAATATTCAGTTTCATTCTTAGGTTAGTTAATAAACACAACCTTACCACAACATAGGCCTAATCATCAGCAAATGCCTAATTTCAATATTGGCTTTCAAAAATGAAAACATTTTAAAATCAGTTGAATCAAATACATTTAAAAAAAAAACAACTATACAATTTGAATGCCTGCAAATTACCTGTTGCTTGATAACATATGGTTTGCCATATAACCTTAAAATAAATTAATTAACTATTAAAAAACCAGCTAAAAAATTACTTTGCAGCTGATCTTACCCTGGCAAAAACAAAACAATATGAATATAATATAGTATTTCAAAAAGGTATTCATATACTTCCAAGCCAACTTCTTGAACTGTAAATGAATATAATGCAAAGTTCACTCATTCTCTACTTGCACTTGGGCATAAACAAGTTTTGTGCTCCTCCCTTTATTCCCCCACTCTTACAAAGTTTAGTTATACATAAAAGTGAAAGGCTGTTGCCTACTGCTGTTACTGTACTGGATTTATAAAAATAAAACCAGCTTTTTTGTGTAACTCATAACTCTTTCCTTGATCAACAGTAAAGCTGATTAACAATCTCTTGATTAGAAAATAGAAATACAAACATAAGGATTACAAATTCAAATCCTGCAGCAAAAAAAGGCAAAATGATGTTTGGAAGTAGAAATATCATGATTGTAGAGCTTTTTTGGATTGTGATCCAATAACCAATAAGACTAAGTAGGTACCTACTATGATTTTCCTAAAGATCTAGTGATAGTTTGATAATAAAGGCAAAATATTTTAACATTGTCAATATGGTATCATAATTCTGTGAATAATAGAGTTGATTCACCCTGTTTTCATTAAAGGGGAAAATCAATTAATTACTAAGGCCAGCTCCTCTAGCATAAATAAAAGTACGGTACCATAATGGAAATGTTGACAATATTATTGTGTGATTAGTTAACTGCAGTAAGTTTTATTGTGTACCTCTCTATTAAATAAAAAAATCTGGTCATTCACAGTGGCGTCATTTCACCAAAACGTTGGGGGGGCGACCCCCCCCCCCCCGACCCCGGTACGGGGGAGGGTCCATTGGGTCCCCCAAAAAAATAAAAATGTTCACAATATAAAACATGTCATTTTAAGCTATTTCACGCTATATTGAGACATCCTTTAGGGGCAAACTTTATCTTGAAATGATTGTAGTTAAATAACAACACAGTCACCTTTCATTGAACTGAATCATACAGTCTTAATATTAAAGCTGTATAGATACTTATAGTTGAACCCCTTATTGTTTAAAATAATTTAAATTATTGATATGTTCGAAAATATTGCAACTCTAAAGGTTGGTCTTTTCTGTTGTTGGGCATCATCATTACACGTCTATTATTTTAAACTTTCAAATTGTATTTTAATTTAATTCTTTTCAAATCTGGGGGGGGCCCCCCCCCCCCCCCCCCCCCCCCCAAATGACGCCCCTGGTCATTCATACAAAAACTCTGACCCTATACTCAGCTGTGACATTCCTGGCCCTGGCATTGCCAGGATTGGTGCGGATGCAGATAGCTTTTTGACACCCCATCCCCTCTCGCTAAATCCACACGTCCGCACTCCCAATAGTTTACACCCATCACGCCTCTAAATTTATGATGAATTTTTGCATTATTTTCTCAATCTAAAAAAAAATTAAAGATACATTTTTGTAATGTATTTTCTCAGCTACATTGAAAGATTTCTGAAATTTTACACGACATTAACAACATTAATAGGTTCATATTATGTATCATGCTTAAAATAAAATTGCACACTTCGAGCATCATTTTTATTTACACAAAACTTGAATTGTTATAAACAAATAGTAAACAACACAGAAACCACTAGGGTATGTACAACTTTAAATTGTCATAAAAAAAATTAATAAAAAGTATGCTGTAACTATTTAAAAGTTAGCATAGATCATGAATAAAAATAAACGGTATCAGGAAACTGACACATACTTTCTCCTCATTATAGAAACTTAATAAAAAAATACTATTACCAATTTATTGTGATTTTTTTATTTTTAACAGTCATTTTCCCATAAAAATCCATAAAATAATGGAAAAATCAACTTTTCTCAAAAACGGCACGAACGATTTTGATTAAAATTTTACAGTTTATAGTACTTTAGGTCCCTAATAAACTATAAAATTTTAATCAAAATCGTTAGAGCCGTTTTTGAGAAAAGTAAATTTTTCCGATATTTTATGGGTTTTTATGGGAAAATTACCCTTAAAAATAAAAAATTCACAAAAATGAAAAAACGCCTGGAGATACCGTGGATTAGTACCTCCATACCAAATTTCATCAAAATCGGACGACTGGTTTAGGCTCTAGGTCTGATAACATCCACACAGACACACAGACACACAGACTCACAGACACACAGACACACATACAGACACACACACAGACATCACTCCGAAAACCACTTTTTTAGGTTCAGGGGGACCCAAAACGGATATTTCCACCAAAAACTCAAACTCGAAAATTTTGACGAATACAATACTTTCTCCATATACTATGGTATAGGGGGAGAAAGTAAAAATAGGTTATCCAAGAAGTACAATGATGCTAGTGAGCCAAGATTTTTTTATTGCGACAGTTGCATTTGTTAGGGTTTGATTTATGAACAATTTTTGTGGATAATTATTTGCGTTTTATAATAAATAGGATTCACTAATCAAATAAATACATTTTTAGAAATGAAATTTAAAACCAGTTATCCATTGGTAGGCTTTGAATTTGTTATGACTATAACAAAAGAATTTGGTTAGTTTATCTAGCTTTTAATGTTGTTTTAAATAAATAAATATACATTTAATTAATAAACTATATGAAAGAAAGGAAAATAATAAACTAATCACTTACAAACTGAATTTAAAAAACGGCAAAAATATATAGGACATGCCTATTAGAGAATGTTGATGTCTGCTCAGGGTGACATCAAGTGTCTTTTTAGAACCTCCAAAAAGGTGCCAACCCCAAGTTCTCTGAGGGCGCCAATCAACTACGGTTAGGTTGTAATAAAACAACACAAAATTATATTTAAAAAAGATTGAATAATATATTGAAAACAAAAGATTACCTATACAAATTAAAACAATAAAATGAATGGCTACAAAATTTTATAAGTAATGTAACACTAACAGAAATAAATTAGCAAGTGTCAGGAGTATTGTGTCTTGAATTGGTTAAAACTATAACAAGATATTGTTATAACACATTTTTTATTAATCTCGGCTATATCGAACAGAACTTGAACATAACAATGTACTAAAACTATTGCTGAATAGTTATTTACATATGACTATTGTCTAGAGCAGGGGTCTCCAAACTACGGCCCGCAGGCCAGATGCGGCCCGCCAAAAGATTTGGTCCGGCCCGCAGACACCAATAAAAAAAGTTTTGTTTTAGATATTGAGAGTGTGCAATGCTTTTAAAAGTGCAGGAGGGGGAAAACTAATGGTGTTACACTGTATTGTTCACCAACAAGCACTGTGTGGGAAAACCCTTGACGTGTCAGAAATAATGGAAGTAGTGGTAAAAACTGTAAATTACATCAGATCACATTCTCTTAAACACAGACAGATTAAGAACTTTTTGTCAGAAATAGAAAGCCAGTACCCAGACATCCCATATCATTGTGAGGTGCGTTGGCTAAGCAGAGGAAAGGTGCTTATGAGGTTTTTTGAGCTACGCCAAGAAATTGACATTTTTATGATTGAACAGGGCAAGCCAGTAGAAGAGCTTTCAAGTGATCAGTGGCTATGGAAACTTGCATTTCTTGTTGATATTACCACACATCTTAATATTTTAAATTTGAAACTTCAAGGCAAGAGTTCGTTTGTAAACGATTTGTTTCAACGCTTAAAATCTTTTAGATTGAAACTAGTACTTTTTGAAAAACAAGTAGGAAAAACAGTTTTGGACCATTTTGAGACTTGCAAAAACTTTGCAGTGAAACAAGTGTGCCGTTACCATCTCAATATGCAGCACAAGCTATTTCAAAACTACGTGAGGAATTTGAAACTCGCTTTTCAGACTTTGATTAAGCAACTACATCAGAAAAGATCAACCTATTACAAAATCCATTTAAATATCAAGTTGAAGATGCTCCTACAGAACTTCAGCTCGAGTTTATTGATCTTATGTCAAATGAAAACTTAAAAGAATACTTCTCCGAGTGTTACAAAAATGAAGATCTTCGTCCTTTTTACAGGTATGTAACTAAGTTGTAATAATTTAATTTTTTTTTTTAATACATAAATTTAATTTAGGTTTTTATTCCAGGTCGTTAAGTGATGAGTTCAAAGCAATGAAGAGTTTTGCGAGAGAAATGATAACTATATTTGGTTCCACATATACTTGTACAAATATACGCCGCTAACTTAAATCCTGAACACAGCATCTAATTTTTATTAAAAAAATGATGAAGCCACGAGGAAAGGGTCGGAAATTATGTCTTCCGAAAAATATCGAAGAACTGAGGAAGGAGCTAGACCCAGTAACAAATGAATAATCGACCTCCATCTATCTGTTTTGCTGGTTTATTGAATCAATAATTTTAAGTAATTGGAATAATTAGTTATCTATATATATAAAATTCAATGTATGTCCGTCTGTTTGTACGTTTGTATGTTTGTCCTTTATGCGTTACCAAACCGTCCATCCGATTGCTTTGAAATTTTGCATAGTAACACAAGTTAACCCTGGGAAGGTTTTAGGCCATTTACCGAAGTCCTAGGACATTAGGGCTACGCCCCAGTGGCCCTCAAAGTTTCAATGTTAATCTTATGGAAGGTCAATCTTAAGGAAGAAGAAGAAAGATTTCTTTTGATTTTATCAGGGGCAGAAAAAACAGCTGTTCGTATGAAAAGCTTAAAACAGCTGATTTTGATCAACAACTGATTTGGATCAAAAACTGAATATAATTTTAGGTTAGGCCTACAAAGAACTTGAACTAAAACACTTGGGCTAATTATTAGTATCAGGTTGATTTGTCTATCCGTGCAAAGCCGGGTCGGGCCAGCTAGTTTTGTATAAATATGATACCATTGCAGCATTTTAAATATATTTTTTTTATTTTTCACTCATTGTAAGCATTAAACATGCTTCTATTTTCAAAGCGGTTCGTTAAGATTAATTAATTCTCTTGCCATTTAAGCCTCCAGTATAGTATTATATTGCCCCTTATATATTAGTGTCCGGATTTGGTCTGGACAAACTTATGGTAACCCTAGTAATAGGCGACCGCTTCTGTATTCACAGCATGGGTGCGATTTACCTCACTTTTGAAATTCAAATAATTCTTAGTCTAACACTTTTATGAAAAGATAATTTACAATTTGACAGTTTAATTCTTTGATTTATTCTCTACATTTTGTTATAATAATTTTTCATTTTTGGTCAAAGCATATATTCCGAAATTACATTTCAAACTTTGGTATGTTTTGTTAGCAGCCTTGTAGTAGGAACATAAAAACAGTTATTTTCAAAATACCAAATTTGAAATTGTAAATATTTTTATACAGTTCTATTTATAACTAAATTACAAAACTTTTTACACTTATGAAACAAATTACAACAAATGTTATTATGCCTACCGGTACTTGTTATGTAGGCCTAAAGTCAGACGTTTACTGGTGCCGAATTTTTGTGTGCATTTTGTTGTAACATTGCACTGGACCATCCACACCCTCAATCACATTAATTCAACACTAAGTTCAGAATTTTACGTCCGCCAATCGCCAATCGAAAAACCTCAAGATATACCCACACTACTACAGTACAGTGCGTTGCGACTATGCGAGCCAACTACAGTAAAGTTTCGCACATTTTAACTCAGCTCGGAATCGAAATGGGACAACTTGGAAGCACCATACATATTTTTGCCAGCCTCGCGACTACAGATAAGAGCCCGATGATTCAAAGTCGAAGCGGCCGAAAAGTTTAAAAACCAGCGATACTTAACTTTTATATAATAAACTTGTTTGGCATGAAAAAGTTTATATAATACAGTATATTAATGAGATTATTGTAATCAAAATAAGACCAAATGTGATATAATTTGGACCAAATTTAGTGATTAATACTTCTCGAATAACTCATTTAATTTCACGATTAATTAATTAAATAATAAATATCCCAAATGAGAGGACAACACGGAATACATACAAACAATGGATGTACATTAACAAACGCCGTCACAAATACAAGGTCGAAAGGCACCCCGAAAGAGAAACATATTTTAACGTAGGTACATTGGCCGCAGGGGGTGATTTAGCGTGCGTGTTTTTGTGTGATAGCCTAAAGCTTGCTTGTGTTTAATTGTTTTTGTGTAAGAAAAGTAATTTCTTGATATAATACATAAAAATTGCTTAGGTTTATAGTCTTTTACCGAGGATTTAAATGTATGATAAAGGTTATTAACTAAAAAAGAGACATTTTGCCAAGTTTTTGCTTAAAATTATATGTGCCTTTAAAATTTGCTATGTGCTATGTACAAGTACAAAAATAGTTACTGTACAATACGTGTGTAGGCCTACTTTTCTTATAAAAAGTAAGCAAATTATCTACACCCTTTAACTAGCCAAAGATATACGTAAAATAGGGGTTTCAGAAGTGAACATTTCAAAAATTTTCCGGAGGAGTATTTTCATTTAGTTCGGCAGCGTTCCGGTACTGGAAAAAATACGAGTAAAGCCATGCCTAAAGTTGAACTTTTTCCTTTCGTTACTGAACATTTTTTGTTTCTTGAGCTAATAACTTTAACAATGTTGTGTCAATACATTTTTTAATTGCATATAGATGAATTCTTTGAACCTTTCTCTACAAAAAAGGTACAGAACACTTTTGGATTGGGGCGCCTCATTCCGCTTCGCAGAAACTATGCAACTATTTTTAAATGCACAGACTCGCTGTTGCTCCGCTTCCGGCGGGATTGGCGACCGGCCGGCTCGGATTTTCGGAAGTATACGCCGTGCGTGCCCCCCACCCCCAACACTTTTAGTTTCCTGCCGCCTCATGCACTTTTGTTATTATAATATATGGAATATTAGACAAAAAAAATATTTTCCATTATTCTCCTTATTTTCCAATTACAAGTACCACAATTTTTTTCCATCACCATGGTGCCCCGGTGCTGATGGCGCCCTGTGCGGTGGCACAGGTCGCACATGCCAAGATCCGCCCCTGATTCTTCCCCACTTAAATTCAAAGTCTATTGGAAACAAAATTAGGATACATCGAAGAAAATAAGACCTTTACATAACATAGTCTTTAAACCGTTCTGGTTGTTTCCTCATTCACTCCTAAATCGTCTTGGATTTTGGTCGGGATTGATCTCTTGAGGTGGTACAACTGGATGTGGTAGTAATGGAACATCTTCATTTATAGTTTGAGGAAGTCGTGGAACATCAAAACACTGTGTAGGGCCAAAAATAACAGACTTCTTATTTTTCTTGCTGACTAGTGTTGAGAAGAGTTGGTTAATATGTCTTTTTATTATTCTTCCACTGTCCAAAATAATCAAATAGTGTAGTTTGCCAATTTTTTTGTATACTTCACCAAACTTCCAAATGTTTTTGTTATTTTTGAAGAATGAACTTATACTCTCTCCTTTACATTCAAGCGAATTCTGAATTTTCTATTTAAATAAAGTTCTGCGGGTGATTTTTCACACGCAAGAGGGGTGTAGCTCGATATCGAAACAATATCTTTCTTAATTTGTCTTTAATTGGAATGTGTTCATTAGAGGTAGCTAGAAGTTTGTGTTTAAGGGTTTGAACATTTCTCTCTGCCAAACCATTTGTTGCCGGATGACCCCGAGCAATGAATTTTGAAAAAATTCCACTGTTTTTGCAATACGTTTGAAATTCATCACTTTTGAAAATAACAGCATTGTCTGATACCATTTGTCTTGGATAACCATGAAAAGCAAAAATATCTTCTAGTAGATTGATAGTCTTGAAGGAATGAGGAGATACTTTTGATATTCTTAATTCCGCCTACTTTGATTTTGTATCCATGCAGATTAAGAAGTAGGTATTGTCAACTGGATCTGTGAAATCAATATGCACACTGTCCCAATTACTTTCAGGTGTCTCCCAAAAGTGAACTTGTTTTGGAGGGTTGGACTTTGTTAAAGCGCATTGTTCACAGCTTTGTACAATTCGTTCAATATCGGTGTCTATGCCAGCCCAGTACACATACCATCGTGACAATTGTCATTCCTAAATGTGTTTCATGTAGTTCTTCAAGTATTTTTGATCTTAGACTGCTTGGAATGAATATTCTCTCCCCTCTAAAAATTATTCCATCTATGAGGGTGAATTCAGAGTAGGCTATTCTCCTTTACTTTGGAGTTGTTTGTAAATTTTTCTCATTTCTTGATCTTTTTGCGTCTCAGTCTTGATGGTTGAAAAGGTTGTTTCTTTATTTGAAATGTGAAATATTTTGTCGAAATACATGTTAATCAGTTGAAGTTTGAAGCTGTTTTATTGAAGTTCTTAAATAATCAGTCAACATTTTTGTTTTCATCTCCTTCCTTGAACTTGACAGAATAATTAAAACCAGATAGGAATGTTCGTATCTCAAAAGACGAGCAGAATAAAATACATAGTTTAGAAATTTTTCCTTTTTAGAACAAAGTTTTCAAATAGTATTAGGGACCTGAAGGTTTGAAAATTTTGCTAATCTTAGCCTAACTAGCTTAAATCTTCTGGCTTAGTTTGGTTAGTTACATATTACATATTTATTTCATATTTACCATGATATAATTATAATATTCTTCATGTTTATCCTATTAATTTCTAAATTGATATCCTCGTTGCCATAACTATTGTATCTTGAATTGGTTAATTAACTATAACAAGATATTGTTATAACACATTTTTTATTAATATCGGCTATATCAAACAGAACTTGAACATAACAATGTACTAAAACTATTGCTGAATAGTTATTTACATATGACTACTGTCTAGAGTATAACATATGATGCAATAAACATATGATATCTACAATAAGGGGACTCATTTTACATCACTTTTACAAACTCAACAGTCGTTTTAATTCCTGACTTTCATTACAGAGACACTCTATTATTTCATCACTGTCTATTTTGACCAATGTTTCTCTCTTCATTTGCATGATAAGAAATGCTTCCAAATTCTCGTTGGTTAGATTAGATTTAGAAGGCAGTCCATTTGTAATTAGTTTTAAGTGGAAAAGGCACATTCACAACTTACTTGTGTGAGTAGTATGGTTAGCAAAAACTTATATGCTTTGACTCAGTAAACATAAGAG
>JAGFPH010001372.1:138795-148938 GCA_018207615.1 Philaenus spumarius
AGCTCTGAAACGCGTAAGGAAAACTGAAACAAAGAAGTCACGTGGTGGAGCCAAATAAGGTAAATTATTGTTTAATTTATTTTTATATATCTAATTAGTGTTTTAATTCATTTGATTTTTGATTAAACTGATTACAAAATAAATTAATTTTGGTTTATCCTTCCAACTTTATTTAAAACCCATTGTGTAATTTCAGTGAAAGGTAAGAGTAACATTAATGGTTTATTTACGTACCTCATACAGACAGCAAGCCTTTCCTTGGGAGTTATTGTCTCCCTCCAGTTAGTGTTTTTTTTCCTTATGTCTTGTTCCACAAACTCCAACACTTCGTTGAATTCTTCTTTACACAGTCTAAAATAACCTTTAAACTTTTCCTCGTCCTCATCCAAATCTTGCATAAGATGATTTACTTGACGCCATCTCACAGTATACTGAAAACGAGCAGGGGGAGAGGAAAGTAAGTTCTTGACTCAAAACATCTGCATGCTTTGCAAAACGTCTGTGGCTGTGTGCGTGACCAAAACATCTGTCTGCATGCATACGTCCGTCTGCAGACGTCCGTCTGCTGCTGTGTGCGTTGGCCTTTAGGAGTAGGCATACTTAAATGATTTAATACATTGATTTAATTAAGTAATTACGTTTATTTATTTATGTTGGTTTAATTTGATTGATTTGTGTGATAGATTTTACAATACTTGCACGATAAACAATCTAATAGCTGTCATTGTTAGTTAAGCAGATTGATAATAGATGGCGCTTTTCATTAGGAACCATATGAAATATAATAATTATAAAATTTTGTATAAATAAATAATTTGTATAAATAATGGACAAATTTTGTATAAACATACAAGTCCTCATACATGTCAAGTAAAACACTCTGATAAACTTATCTATAAAAACACTAATTTAATACTAATAAAATAACTACGGTACCACAAAAACGAATACTTTTGCATAATTTATTCTTTTATGCAAATATTTTAAATTAAAAACACTTGCTCTTAATTGAAAGTATATTAATAAATAAACAAATATGAGAATAATTACATTATTAGGAGGCAATAGATAACAGAATGGAAACACAGTAATTTAAGACACAGCAATGCTATTTTTCTGATAGATACATGAATCAAATAAAAAATTGACTATTAATAATTACGGTATTATAGTCCTATTGCAATCAATAAGTTTAAAAAGTACCATATGGTTATTATAAAAAAATATTAATGATATTGTAACAAAGCTAACATAACTAACTTAAAAATATTTTTTTCTGTCATTTTTAGCCCTAAATAAAATAAAAATCCTTTTTGGCTTGGCTTTAAGGCACAGGTAAATTTCCAAGTCATCATTACCGGTAACTCCCATAATCTATGCATACACACATTTGTTTGCCCTTGTGATAAAGGTTGCAGTTATACAAAAATCAGACAAAATATTTTAGTAATATTTAGAAGATTTACAACAATTTTGAATGGGTTCATGCAACAATTCTACTAAAGAAATATTGAATTATTAATTTTATTGTTGGTTCTATGACCTCATTTTAGTCACCCTTTGCAAGAAGTATTGGTGGAAACAAAAGTGGTTGTAGGCAAAATTTTTTCACTGTAACTTCCTTAAACATGAAAAATATTGCATCCACTAGTTACTAGTTAGTAATAACACATTTGTTCAAAAGGTTTTTTGATCAAACCATCCATTATAGCTTAAGATTATATATGTAGGGTTATTGTTTCAATTGACAATGCAGTAATTAGTCCTATCCATTATTATCTCTGGCTAAAGGTAAGAAATCCCTTCTTAGCAGCCAATATTATCAAATCTGTTCTAAGTGACCAAAATGAGGCACCTAACAGAACAAAACATTAATTACTATCTTAGTAGACATAATATTAAGCACTTCCTTTTTTCTGTGGTTTAAGACCAAAAAACCTAAGATGAGCTATCATCATTTGAGAAGCCCATTCTAAACTGTTGTACATTTTCTAAATGTGAACAAATTGGTTTGTCTAAAATTATTAAAGGCAATTTTCATACAATCTAGGTACTTTTGTATGTTGGAATTTTCTTATAGCAAAATTTAAGAAAAGTCACACAATCAAAAATTATTATGATCATTTTTGTGATTGTTTTAACATTTCAATAAAACAAATTTCTAAAAGTAACAATAAACAAAATATTATGATGATGAGTTGGTTATCAAATCGTGTTTGACTACCTACTAAACCTTTTTGTGATAAACTGTGTACATTTTATTTATTGTATAGTTTTTCTTTCTCATAAGTTAGTGCACTTCATGTTTAAATTTAATTTTATAAAACATATTTTAGACATATATATGATTAAAGAGCTTTTATAAAATAAAAAATGTTCTTTCAAATTTTGTTAAATGTAAAAAATAGTAATCATATGAAAGTAATTTCATAATAAAATACTATTAATTTAACAAATTTAGTTTTAAATTATTCCATATTCATATCTTTCCCTCCACTTGGTATCCTCTCCTAATAGCACTCCGTATTCGGTCTTCAAAAAACTATGAAATTACGATTACGGTGAGCTTTTGTTTTTTGCTTAACTATTTGACTGAAAACGGGGATGAGTTGGTAAATGTTTTTAAGATTTATATAATGTTATGAGCCTTTGGATTCTTAGAAGTAGAATAATAGAATATTAAACTGCCAATTTGATTTTATACAGCATTTATTATACTGTTGTATAATTAAGTAATAACATAAAAGACAATAATTGAACTAAATATCTAGTGATATATTTAGTGCTTAGTTAATTAATTGTTGAGGTAGTGATGAAGAGCTAACTAACGTTTAAAAAAAATATATTGTATAGGTATCGTAGTTGTGATTTGTAACAAAGATTTTCTTAATATACATATTTTAATATAAGATAGTAGAGCTTAAAAACTTACAAGTTTGGTAACAATTATTCTAATACGATTATAATAGACTTTTAAGTAGTAAATGAACAAAACAACTGAAATAATAGTTACAATAAAATAAAAGAATATTTTTAATGTAAAACTGCCAACTGTAAAAGTGAATAATGAACTTATTCGTTGCGTTCATAGTTTTCTACCATAGGTCATAACGTCGCTACCAGCGGAGCACCACGGATAGGTTGATAACTAACCACGTAAGAAAACGATTGTATTATTTTTCTTTTTTACCTACAATAATGAAAATGTAGCTTACTTTGGAGAAGAACGATGGTGACATGGATCATTTTAAAGTGCGACTTATATCTATTATCTTTGTTTGATTATCAATAACTCACAAGGTGCGTATTTTAAGCTGTTTTCTGTAAAATACATCCTTATTACCATTTTGACGTTAACTGTTTAATTCCCATTCGCATTGTTCTATGAATAGCCTTGAAATACTATCATCTGGCTTGTATGCAGCGGCAAATCGGCTGATCAAGAAAATCACCTGGGTTTTAAAATACGCGTTCAAATTCAAATTTGTATTTTTGTAATTATTATAAATATAATCGGCGAACATAAATTACCTAACGAAATTGGTTTTAATGACCACCGAAAGTAAATTGTCTCTTCCCAATGATCCCCAGCAGATATTACCAAGGAACCTATTATTATGTTATGTTGTTAAAACGATGCACTAATTTAAATAAAATGTCCTAATTCCTTTGCCTTATATACTTCCCAAATATAAAGATTTTTGCTAGAATTATGCAGCAATTTATTTTTAGATATTTAGCTAGTTGGAGTTTTTTAAGTGAAATTGTCTAGTGGTCTAGGATCTTTCATAGCAGGTCAAAAATAGTCCCTCCTAGGCCAATGAGTGCAAAATCCTAATAATGTTTTGGAATAAATGTATTTTTCAAATGAAAGGCCCACATTTCCTTAAAGGGTAGGCATCAGATAAAAACAATATCTTGGAAAATCAAATAGTTTCCAGGCTTGTTAATGATAGAAAGCTTAGGTCTAGGGCCTAAGTTAACTTATGTTAGATACAAGGCCTAACCTTGAATGAATTTTAGACTAGGCCTAACTATTCGTTTTTATTTAAAAAAAAAAAGTGAATTCACATGTTATACAGTAAGTGACTACATTCTTATCTAGGCCTATAGGCTACTTAGAGAAATACATCTCTTTACCCATTGCCTAAAAATAAGTGCAAGGTATCTTAAATGGCCGAATAATATGTCGCTATCTTTATTCGAATATTCAAGTAAAAATGTAGGTGATTTATTTATAACCTAGTTGATGGTTGTATTTATGCTATTTAGTTTAGCTTTAATTAATCAGCTAACTTGTTAGATTTTCTTGCCTAAAATTTAGTGACCTTGAAGTAGAAATGTTGTGTGTCATGCATTTTTTTGTAGTTTACTGAAATAACTATTTTTTAGGCGTTTTACTCATTATCATTTGCAGAATTTGAATAGGCCTAATTAAACTATAGGCCTATAGCCTATAAAATATGTTTATTACTTTTACGCTATTTTGTGATTCTATTTTCCCCTATGTGGTAATTACAAACACGCAAAAGATGGAGTTTTTTTAGTGTCAGCATGATCTAGTTGTAGTCAAGGAACTAGGCCTATAAGCAGATATTTGTGTAAATACATTAATAACTTGCCCATCTGTATAATGAAATGTGTTATTAGGCTAGGCTATAGTTTATAAAAAATGTTTTCATTATAAGTCTTAACTCTAGATGATCTTGTAGCCATGGGGTAGCATACCTGACTAAGACTAAAGGTCTCGGGTTTGGATCCACATGAAGATTAGGACCAATGGATGTTTGTCTAGTTTTCGATAAAAAAAGTTTATTTCAGGCAATGATAGTTTTAGGTGTTATACTTTCTAGTAGAACTTTTTATATGTAATCTTTATTTGAAATATTAATAGATTCCTCAGATTAGGCTATCCATAGGCTACTCGAATTATTAGTGAGGCTATATTATAGCTCTTTGTTTAGTTTATTGAACTTAGGGAAGAGTGCAATCAAAAGAATAGACCTAAATAAGAACAAACTAGTTTTCTATAGGTTCATTACAATCTGACTTAGGCTGCACCTACATTGGATCCGTATTTCTCCCGATCCGATATCTCCCGACTATCAGGCCCGACGACGTCCGACATGAGTGTCTACATTGGTCCCGACCTGGACGGATCCGATCTAATCACAGCTCGTCATTAGTGAACTTGTGGTGCAGTCAACATGAGTGACGACGAATTTTTGTGCTGGGTTTTGTTAGAAAACAATGTCCTCCTGAAAAGACGCAGAAGGAAGGCTTGGGTGCATGATTTTAATGTGAATAGGTCTGGAGGAGAGTTTTTTACAACAAGCCTACCTATACGAAATCACAGTGGTAAGTTCAAAGAATACCACTGAAAGAGCATAGAAACTTTTGATTACCGTACATTCATGGAGGTATAAAGGAGGCATTCCTCACCAGCTCATTCCTTACCAGCTCTATCAATAATTCCTTTTAAATTTTTGTACTCATTTTGATGAAGCGTCAGAACCCGATATCGGTTTGGAAACAAACACGTTTGATCGGGTGCTATCGGATCGGGAGTACGGAACCAACACTGTAGGCACCTGCGTTAAGATGTTTATGTTTGTTTTTCGTCCGACGGTCGGGAGATATCGAATCAGATCGGGAGAAATACGGATCCAATGTAGGTGTAGCCTAACGTCCAGTCATAACCATATTCATCAACCATAAATAATCTACATTGACAGTGATCTGTAGTTAAAAAAGTGTTATTTAGCAAAATGTTAATTATTATCAAATTTACACCCTTCTAAATTGGTCAGCATTATCCATTGTATTTAATGTTATTAGCCTACTTGTGACTAAAATAATGTTGCTCTCTAAGATCTGTCGAAAAATCCTCTGTTTTTACATTACTCAATAGGCCTACATGACAGTCGTTTCAACTTTAATTTCAGTCATTTTCAATTGTTGTATTTGCCGCTCGCGCACTACACTAACGGTAAAAATACAATAATTGAAAATGATTAAACGAAAGTCGAAACGGGCATCATGTAGTAATGACATAAAAACAGAGGATTGTTCGAGAGAGAAAACCTACAAAGTACGGTAATATATGATTTACAACAATCCAGTTAGGCTAAAAATATTAAAAACTATGATGGTACTTTGAAACCAAGCCAACTTTATATGTCCAAGGAATTAATATAAATATCACCTAATCTAACCTGTTAGAATATACCTAAATGAAAAATCTAAACTTCTTGGCTCCGCCATTTTGGATTTGGGTATTGGAGAGTGGTTTACTTTACATCAATTTTCTCGTCTCAACGATGGCTTTAAAATGAAGTATCACACAATAAGGGTTAGGCTACTATTTAACATTTTTGACTTGCAACCTCTCCCCTTAACCAAATAAGGATAAAATTCATTCATATCTTTAAAAGGTGCAGAATTTTCCCAATATAACTTCCTGAAAGTTTGAAGTAACAGGTTTAAAATTACGAAGGGATTGCTGAACTTTTGCATCTTCTGTATACAGTTGAACGAAGGGACCGAACAAATGTTGACGCTACGACCGAGTGACGTTATAAAGATGTACCAACAGGAAATCATATTTTTTTTACCTCGAGTGAAACGACAAACAACTATACAGTATTAAGTTACTACTACTGGCAACATTATTCATGATGTTTATTCAAAAGAAAAACCACTATACTTTTTTTTCTCTTTTTTTTTGGGGGGTTTAAAAGCGAAAAACCTGGGTGGTTAACATCGCCTGGAAAACACTATACTGTTCCTTTAATGTACAGTAGGATCCCGATAATTCGAGCTAATTGCAAATGAGGTCACCTACAATTATAAATTAGGTAACATTTTTAAGTGTGTAGTTTTAATGAGTAAAAAATTAGGTTAAACATTTAAATATACATGTTCTGTGTAGAGTATTAACAAATTGTAGTATTACAGTAAGTTGACTCATGTGTGTACACAATTTGCAAAGCTCCAAGCAACACCGGAACTGTGGGGGGGGAGGACAACTGTCTGATCACAACTACCTAAATGTCTCGCCAGGCTATTCGATTGAGTGGTTGATCCCGCGCTTTTATATTGTCCGAACACTTTCCCAGCAAGTTCATGGGTTTAGTTACTCACAGCACACAACTGACACCTCATAGTCTGTGAATTGTTCCTTAGGAGGGGTGGGAGAGTTAGCCGTGTTGCTATAGTGGGACCCGCCAGAGATTACATTTTACATGAGTTTGTTTATTTCGCGGTTTGATTCTGATGAGGGAGAAAATAGACATCACAGGAAAGGGGGAATTCTAACATTTTTCAAGTTCTGAGAAAACTGTATTCCTAGTTTGACATTGAAATTTTGTAGATTTATGACGTTACAACTGATTGGTTAATAGTAGTTTACGCAACGATTGTATTATGAAGGCCTTTAAGCCACGAGTGAGATGTAAGTTGGAACACGAGCGAAGCGAGTGTTCTAAATATCTCACGAGTGGCTTAAAGGCTGAATACAATCGTTGCGTACACTACTTTATCTACGACCAAAAATATACAGGCTATTTGATGTTTGATGTTGATTGTAGATTTAATCATTGAATAAATGACCAAAGCGAACTAGGTTTCTTATCTTGGGCCAATTCCTCAAAATACGCAATGAAAACATTCTCGGAAAACGAACTAACACCATTTCTAGTTTTCCACTCCATAAACTGGTTATAAACCTTTTCATAACGAAATTTAGATTTTTCTGGCAACAAATTGTTCAGAGCCGAATTTGCTTTTGTATTAATTTCCTCTGGAGTTAAACAAAATTCATCACTATCACTCATGTTTGCGGAATGCGTCAACTCACGTTTGAGGTTAGTTACAATAACACACTAACATCCGGAACGTATGGGTACAATCAGCTGATGTACGAATAGCGTTATTTTTATTACAACTCTACTTCCGTCAAATGACGAGCTCTCATTGGTCTAGAGCCTATTATGTAAAGTGACTCCTGTTAGGTAATGATATCATTACCTAATCAAGTTGGCTTTTGGTTTGTAATGTACCTCTTTCTGATGTTACTTGTAATAGCGTTATTGGTGTTTATTGCAATGGTCGTAGATAAAATATTTATAGATGCTAAAACAAGGGTTTATAATAATGTAAAGATAACTATTTGACCGAATGAGAAAAAAGACGCTGTGTCCGAGTTGACGCATTAGCCGAGGCCATTAAAACCAAGTTCAACCAATTTAATGAGGCCATTAAAACCAAGTTGAATTCTATAATATATTGTTTTAAAAATAACACCAGTAGCACTAACAGGGGCGGCTCGAGGTAAGTATAAGCGAACTACGAGGCTGTGGTAAACTTTGTGAATATAGTTTACGACAAGAGAAAACAAAACAACACAAACTACTTGGCATAAAAGAGTTAGTTAGTTTTCGTTTCGTCGGTTGTAGTTTTGCCAATTAAAATCAACCCATATAAATTATATATAAACTTAAATTTATAAGAGAAATAAAATACAGCTGTACAAAGTACAATATAGTAAAGAATCTCCACTCTGTTCACATATTTACGTTCAACAGGGATTCCATTGTAACGGGTGTTACACTTTAATTGTAAATTACATACAAAAAGAATGATTGAATATGAAATATTAAACTGACTCTAAAAAGATCTCATCAATCTTCATTAAATTTGATAGTAAAAATTGTTTGTTCTTTCTTAACTTAGTTAGCCTAAAATGTAGAAAAAATGAGTGTAACAGGTGTTACTGAAAATGGATAGTGAAGTTGAACTTCATGTACATGTTCTTAAAACTCTGTGAATTTTAAAACTGTAAAATTTTGAAAAAAATATGAGTTATTCCATAGTAAATGTATGTAATGGAACTTTAATTCAAATTGATATTGGCATTCAATTTTTTTAAACATAAAATTAAATCTTGTGTAACGGGTGTTACATTAAAATGTAATTAAATAGTTCTTAGTTACATTAAAAGCTATGCCATTTAATTACTCATCATTTACCGATTTAATTCAAATTTGGTATCAAAATAAACTGACGACCGCGATACACAACGTTATGTGATTTATTTTTATATTTTCTTGTTATAAAAAAATTTTGCATACACTACTATAAAAAAGTAAAATTCAGGTAGGTGTGGAGCGGAAACCAGTCGACCGTGCTGACCCTCCGTAGGCTTGAACTTCCGCCTCACTCTGAGTTGAATTTTACTATAGATCAGCTGTTTCATATTTATTGCAGTGCTGCTAAGTTCACAGAAAAAACATTTCCGGAGGATAGCTGTTGATACTCACAGAACAAAGAACTTAAACTAATTACAAATATCAAAATTTGCTAAAAATGTTAAACATATTATTAAAGTAGAACTTTTCACCTTGACATGCAACATATTGAATTATATTATATATTTTATTTTTATTTTTTACACCTCAGGCTTATTTTAAGCTGGAATGCCTGTCAACTCTTTGGGTCAGGAACACTTAGGTAGGCAACATACACAATTGAGAATGAATTGTTAAATGAAATGGACACTGACTTGCTACTTAACTAGTTTTCAAAAGTAAAAGCCAAGAAAATCCACTTTTAATTACAGGATATTCTTAGTTTGATTCTTACGACACGATTTTTGTAATTTTATTGCAGTTGAATAACATTATGATAACCTGTAAATTGTAATGTAATTATAATTCTTGTTTGTAAGGTTTTATGTGTCGTAATAAGTTACCTTCTACCTTTAACCCCTTAACGGTTCATTAAATTGACTACCTTTTGATACCAAAATGCTCATTTTTTTTTGTTACTCAAATTAAAGTTTAAGTTTTTTAAACTATATTGTTAATAAGAAAAAATAATTTTTATGGTAAATAATTATGATTTACTCACTTTTTATGCTGACTCTTCTGGAGAGGTTAGATCACATTTTCGTCATTTCTAAATTACTTAAGTGTCTTATTTTTTTTAAATAATTAGTCAGATTGCACTTATTTGTACACTATTTACAAAGTTCTACATTATTTACAAAGTTCTACACTATTTACATTACTTGTTTTGAAGTTAAAAGC
The DNA here is from genome assembly GCA_018207615.1 of Philaenus spumarius. Taxonomy (NCBI): domain Eukaryota; kingdom Metazoa; phylum Arthropoda; class Insecta; order Hemiptera; family Aphrophoridae; genus Philaenus; species Philaenus spumarius. The sequence goes on from JAGFPH010001372.1 coordinate 148,884, forward strand.
TTTTTAGGGTATGATATTTTCTAAAACAAGGAACTACACACAATCCTACATCACA
>JAGFPH010001372.1:149338-202585 GCA_018207615.1 Philaenus spumarius
ATAAATAATTTAAAAAGTTCATAAGGATCATTTTCTACTTGGACTTTTATTCCTGGTTTGCCGGTAAAAGGAAACGCTTTTGGAAAATTAACACATTCATTGTGCGAAATCCAATTTATATCACCAATATTTTGAGGGCCTACTAGGTGGTCAGCTTCATCAAATTGAAAATCTTCATCCTCTTCAGAACTTATTTCACTAAGTGTATCACTGTCACTATCACTCAAGTCCTCGAATAATAATAAATTAACATCACCGTCGTTTAAATTTGCCATATTAAAAACACAAACTTTATTCTAAAACATTAGCGTACATAACAGCAGAAAGCTAACCTAAAAACCGGCACACTACTCTCTACATCAAAACACAGCAGCTGGCTGTAAGCAGACATGGCCCATAGAACTTCGTTGTTGGATAACAACTGTAATGCATATTTTTCTCACAGATGCTTAAAATATTAGTTAAATGACCTGTCAATAGATAGCAGTACTAACCGACAGCTTTAGTGGACATTAAACGGATTAAAATTAGTCATTAATTTTTTGCTAACTATAGTCGACAGTAACACTTTCGAAGCGTTTTGCCGGCGTCCACTTAAGTCGACATAAACCGTAAAGGGGTTAAAATTACAAATTGATAAAAAATGTTCTGATTGGTTAGTTGAGTTATAAGGGGGGAGGGGACACCAAAAAGTGGTTTGCTTACATTTTAAAAATACCTAGGTCCACCACTGAGCACTAAATATCTTAAATATGAAATATATATAGCTTTTTACTTCAGTACTTTGTGTATTTTAATAACATTAAAACGTTGACAGAATTTTAAAAGGGTTTATTTATGTTAAGAAAATTGTACCTTGAAGTTGACTTAAATGTCCTGAAAATAGTCCATTTTTCACATATTCGCTGTCATTTGACTTACCTACGGTGCAGAACCATTGTCTGGGGTTATGATAGCTCTGTAAACAAACTTTTTGTATTGCAGAAAATGGCAGTTAGGTTGTTGTGCGTTGAGGCCAAGGGCATAATATAAGCCATTATTTAAGAGGCCATTTCTTTTACATAACCATCAATTTATATTCTATACTGTCTGATATATGTTGAAGAGAATATAGCATCTTAGGAATTAAATTACTCTGTTCATAAGTATCGCACCAAATAAGGTTTAAATATTAAAAGTAAACATTGTCACTATACCATTGAAAAGCTTCATGAAAATAATGCAGTCAAATATTATAAGTCTTACCAATAAAAGTAAGCAATTAAACATAAAATTTTTTAAACTACAATAAAGAAGGCATTGTTGGATAGGATAGGGTTAGCTATAACTTTAACAAGCTCTTTGATTTTGCCCATTTGATTTGTAAAAGATAGGCCTGGGTAGAAAGAAAATAATTTTAGAATTGTAGAAATAAGATAATTACACAGGGTGGAACAAAGTTAGTGTTAAAAACTTCGGGAAATGGTTCTTTGGGTCAAAATAAATAGAAAATCGGGAATAATATTTTTTCGAAAAACGCTTCATTTTCGAAATATCCGCCATTTTGTTTCTTTTATTAAATAATTAATATCTAGAGAACGGTTTAACCCATTGAGTTCAAACTTGGCATGCAGTTTAACCTAACAATGATCTATAAGAAAAATAAACGATCATATCCAATCATGCATTTCAAAATGGCGGCTGTTTGAATATTTCAAACCTAAATTACTCAAAACCCGTACCACATTTTTAAAAAAATGTCAAGACATTTTTTTTTGTAGCTCTTTTGATTTCCTATCGGTTGGTGTAACTGTTAAAACAATCGAATGAAGGATAAAGCTAAGTTATGTGTAATAATTGGTTTATTCAACCTGGCATCCTGTACCAACACAGTAAATACTACAATATTGTATGTACATTTGCTGTCACTATCTTTAACTTAACTATTATTCTTCATCCGATTGTTTTGAAAGTTAAGTCGTCCGATAGGGTATTAAAAGGGCTGCAAAAAAGGTACCTTGACATTTTTTGTTAAAATGTACAGTTTTTGAGTAATTTATGTCTGACATTTTCAAACAGTCGCTATTTTGAAGCACATGATTGGATATAATGGCTTATTTTTCTTAAGATAGATCATTGTTAGGTTAAACTGCATGCCAAGTTTGAACTCAATCGGTTAAACTGTTCTCTAGATATTAATTATTTAGTAAAAGAAACAAAATGGCGGATATTTGGAAAATAAAGCGTTTTTCGAAAAAATATTGTTCTTGATTTTCTATTTATTTTGACCCATAGAACCATTTCCCGAAGTTTTTAACACTAATTTTGGTCCATCCTGTATATACCTACTGCATGTCATATTTTAGTTATTTTTGAATGTTTTAAGTTATTTAATTTAGTCATGTGTGTATAATTTGTCTTGTTAATTTGTAGTACTATTTTTATTATTGTTTTAGAATTTTATTATTGGATGATTAATGGTTAGAAGTCACATCTGCTGTTGTAGGGTTTATGTCAGTTTTCATTATTTGTTATTGTTTTAGCTTTCTATTGTTATTTATTTAAATATTTTAACTTAAATGGCACTCTTTTGAATTTTGATTTGATAGTGATTTTTCCTTTTATTTGTTCTATTTAATTTCATTGATTGTATTTACTGTGCTAGGACTAAGTAGTAATGACATCATTATGCATCGTTAGGTGTTTTTGCAGTAAGTAAATCAAATGAAATAATATTGGAAACCTAAGCTACTTAACCCAGATTTTAGTTTTATATTTTTTCAACATTTTTAAAAAGATGAAAAAAGGTTTTATTAAAGTCTTATGCATCTTACACACCTCATATTATGATTTGGTGTCAGTTTTGAATTTTACAAGAATGAAAAATAAAATTCAGAATTATTGCAAAAGGGTCAAGTATCCCAAAACTTATTTATAGGCCTATAAGTGCCCATGTATAATATGTTGTTGGATAAAGGTGCAACAATTAATAAAGTTGACAATTTTATGGCAGTTAATAAAGATTGACAAACAAGACAAGAATTTTATTAGCAATAAAATAAAGAACTGGTAGCTTATAGTTTTTTTTTCATAAATTCTCAATATTTAAAATTAGGGGCGGTTCAGGAGTTCGGGTTTATACAGTCCGCGTCTAACGTTAGTCCCGGCTTAAAATAGCCTGCGACTAAAAATTGGGTTCAAGAGTCCGAGCGTAAATGAGATAAGCTCGAGTTTAACGTAGCCCGAGCTTAAAGTAAGACTGAGCCCAAATGAGAGGGAAATGGTGGGAATTTGTTTGGTAACGTTGGCAGCGACAGAAAAGACCTGCTAACACTGGGCGCATCGTGCCAGACTCTCCAGAATCTATCTGTCAGTTCGTTATCAAACAGCTTTTTAAACAATATGATGAGGGTGGGGGGAGGGTGTTTATAACCCTGCTGACATCTGTGTCTTTGTTTTGGGTCAGTTTCTTTGTAAAACCCGTAGACGTGAGATGGCGTTATTCTTGTAATATTGTTTACAATATTTTTTAAGGAGAAGAGAGGAGCTACTGGGTGACAATGAAAGAAAATGCTCTTTAAAACTCACTTGTTCCAGTATCTTTCCCACTATCTATCGGCATTGAACCAAGATAAACCTTGGAGCAAACAATTGTTCATCTACTGAGTGAATCTTTAACGCAATAAACACCGTTAAACTACAAGTCCTCAAATTCTCATTAAAAACTGCTAATCACTTCAGTTTATTTATTATTTTGTTTCTTTAATATTATATTATCTATTAAATAATAATACAGTTTCCTACTAAACTATTTGTTAGGACTGTTTAATTCCTTTATTTTTTAAAGTGTATTTTTATTTGTAAAGGAAAAGATTTTAAGTTTGTGTTTAAAGTATTTTACTTTCTCACTATACTATAGTATAGAGAAAGTATAGTGATCGCAAAAAAATTCGATGTTGATATTTTTGTGGAAATATCCGTTTTGGGACCCCCTGAGTCCATAAAAGTGGTTTTTACAAAATGTCTGTCTGTATGTATGTATGTCTGTATGTCTGTATGTATACAAAGCTAGAGCGAAAACTATTCGATCGATTTCAACCAAATTTGCACCAGACATGTCCAGTAGGCCTGTATAGATGCACGATAAAGGGTTTTGAAACATTTTGAAAAACAACCCCATTTTTTGCCAAAAAACCCCCAAAAAATCAGTTATTATTTTTTTTTTTTAAAACGGCTCTAACGATTTTGATAAAATTTTGCTTATTTGTAGCCTTTAATGTGCCCTACCATATGCTAAAACCCGCATCTTTCTAAAAATTCTCGTTTAGCTAATAATAATAATAACTGATTTTGAGAGTTTTTTTGCTATAAAGGGGGTTGTTTATCAAAATTTTTCAAACCCTTTTTACGTGCATCTATAAAGACCTAATTGACGTGTTTGGTGCAAATTTGTTCGAAATCGATCGAATAGTTTTCTCTCTAGATAATAATAATAATAATATTTATTAGTTAATCTCCAACTTTAATAAAAAAACTCTCCTACCCCACCCTACAAGTCACAGTGAATCTGTTTAGTAATTTAAATATGTTTATGAGAAAGTATGTGCCAGTTCCTAGTACCGTTTATTTTGTTTTGTTATGTAAACTATGGTATATTACTAGCTTGTTAAATTGCATATGCATTTATATGAAAGTACATTTCTTTCGCCATTGCAGTTTCCTTTTAAATATTAATGGTAAAACCTATCAATCAATACATAAGTAAAGGTAGTTTTGACTAATTTGTATCATATTGAGATTTAATTTGACTTTTTACGGTTGAAATTACGTAAAAAGATTGTTTTACTGGGTTACGTTACGTAAAGGGATAATGTAATTTTACGTAATGCAAAATGTGTATGCCTCCTTATAAACGTAGTTCCTATTACTAGTCCTTTCAAATGTTGATTTTTTAAATAAGTTTATATACATAATAATTTTGTGCTAAATTAAGAAAGTTATTTGTATCCGTAGCTGAGAAACAGCAGTTTTTCTATAGTAACACTGTAAAAAACTATGAAAAATATTTTGTTTTATGTGAATTTTTATTTTTACCAATGTGTGTAGAAATTAATCCTGATGACGAAAATACAACTCTTTTTGCAATATTACGGTAAATAATCATGTAAATACTATTCTTTTTTTAAACTCCAACTTAAACCTGCCCCCCAGTGGGTTTAAGTTGGAGCTTAAAATCGCTCTTTTTTAGTCTCGGGCTATCTTTTTTACGCTCGAACTTGGTCTCCTGAACCCAGGAGTTTATCATTTAGACTCGGGTTTAAATCGATGTGGACTCCTGAAGCCGATTTCTTAAGCTCGAGTTTATCCCTGCCACTTTTAAGTCGGGACTATCTTTAGTCCGAGTCTAACGTTAAACCCGAGCTCCTGAAGTCAATTTTTAAACTGCAGCTCAAATACCGGTTTGAACTAGTATTTAAGCCCGGACTAAAGATAAACCTGAACTCCTGAACCGGCCCTTAAACTTTATATGAACTATTTAATTTAATTTTTATTAATGTTGTCCAACAACATCGTTGAACTCACTTTTGAATAAGAAACTATAGTGATCTGATCATTTTAATATGTAAACACAAGGAGTTTCAAAACATGATGCATCTGTTCTGGGTCATCTGCCAAAATGTCCTTCATTTTCTCTCAATTAAGAACGCTCAAGTGCCTAACCAACAAAATGTTTAATGGTCCATTTAGAGCAATATTTAACAACAATCCAATCATCCACTTTCGGTAGACCTAGGCCTACTAAATATTTCGTTAATAATTACAATATCAGATTCACTTGTGTCCATATTAAAATCAGATTATAGGTGTAGGTTTTTTCCTCTTTTCAAATAATGCTTTACTCACTCTTTCTTCCATCTTTTTTCTTCACTTTCTCTATACTTAGCTTTATTTTCAACTTTATTTTGAGTGTCTGTCACTATTATAGTGATCTCCTTTTTTCGGCCTTTATATGTGTCTTTTCTTGGTCTGACTTTGGGGTAAGGCAAAATAATCTAAAGACTAACACAAAAACTGCAAAGGAACGTGATTCACACCTTTAACCTGTTCAGGTACAAATAAAGTGGCTGGCTGTTCACCTGAATCTTTTAGATCTGTAGATTATGGGGCCTTTACTACATTTGGGTCAGTTTCGCACATGAAATTCGTATCAGTAAATATCTTGTCATTAAAAGGCCAAATACCTGTAGCCGTAAAACTGCTCATAATATTTGAAGGTGTAAAAGACAGTGTGGAAATGCTTTGCCAACAAGTCGAGCTATGTTGTACATTATCAGTGGCTTCCCTGGTTTTTCTATAGTAAGTCTATTAGTTATGTGCATATTACAGCATACTTTAAATGGAGAGTATACAGCCACATCCAAAGGCTGCAACTTGTGGGAGCAGTAAGGGGGAAATGTTGAAAGGGCAACCCTATTTTTTCTAGCTAAGTCAATTGCAGGAAGAGAGGTATGAGTCTCATGTTTTTCAGTTAGCAAAAGAACTTCTTGTAAATAAAACAAAATGTTTCAAATATTTAACAAAATTTCCCTCTGTCATCCAACCACAGATATAAGCCGCACCATCTGACAGGGGGAGCACCAAATAAAAAAGGAAAGATAAAAAATGGTGGATTGATGCTGTTACCTAGAGCATTAATAGCATTTAAAAACAGTGACTATTTTTCCCCTCTCTGCAGACATTACTAAGCCCATAGGCGTTCGCAGCGTGTGTGACGTGGCATCCCCAAATAGGTCGAGATTTTCTTTATGATAAGAGAATTACCGTAAACACAACTTACTGTAGGTCAGATTTCTCAGTAAGGTCCTCTTAGACACTATTAATTATTAGAGTGTTAAAATATAAATAAGTTTCAAGTATAATAACTATATACTGAAACCATAGCTTTATTTCATAACATAGACTAAGCCTAAAGTTAATTGAAGGAAGTTTAGAATTACAGTCGAAAGAACCCGATCGGTATCTTAATTCGACTGAAGTGGACGAGTCCAAGTCTGCGGGGATGGGATGGACTGTAATAACTGGACAGTTATTCAAGGTTCTTTGTTCAGTAGTCAGTTGATTGTGATTTTCATTGTGAAACAGTTTACAGTTGGCTACGCTATGCACTAAAACATAAAGAGATCCAAAAACACTAAATATTCGCAAAATTCTTGGATTTTATCTTTTTTTAAGAAAAGTGAAGATGTTGATCGAGATAAGTGTTTTTATTTTACCACTACTTTACTGTAGATTTATGTTTATTTTTTAATTTTTTTTACAAAAACCTTATTCTTCTGGTACTGCAGTGGCTATCCAAGTACAACAGAGGAACAACGTTTTCAAACTTTAAAAAGCTAAATTAGAAAGATTTGCTACAATTCCAGTGACAAGCTGCAGTTGCAAGAAAAGTTTTTTAAACCTCAGCATTTTAAAATCAAAACTTCGGTCAATAATGCTGCCAGATCATTTGAAACTTCTTCTGATCCCATATGTCGAGCAAGAACTCACTGCAAGTAGTGATCTGGACACTGTAATTGAAGAATTTAAAAAAATGGTGCTCTTCAATCGACAGATGACTTTAAAGTAAATTAAGCTTATTTCCCTCTCATGTAAACTCTTTTATTTTAATAAAATAGTACCACGTTACACTTGTTTTTGATATGACATAAAATTTGTATAAAATATAATATGCTTATCTCTATCTAATGTTTGGTTTATTTTTAATCCTAAAACAAAAGAAAATTAAAAAAATGGTTTTCCATTTCCAAGTTGTGGACTTGTGGTACTGTATAAGCGTAGCCTACGTCCATGTAATAAAGTAGGCCCTAAACAATTTTTTTTCTGAATTTTATGAAAACCAACCATCACAAACTTCTAAAAACAAAATATAAAATATGTTTTCTTGAAGTGCAGTATATAGGATAATATACCCTCAGTCATCAATCGGCTTCAACCAACTTCTGTTTGTGTTAATAGGATTACTTCGTTTGAGGTGAAGGGAACTTTGTATGAAAAGTAGTTACAGGCAGCAAACTGTGAAATGATGCAGTGGTTTTTAAGGTTATTATTATGTGTTTAAAAAAGTCATAATAAACTTTAAAACTCGCCATTTTGGCTCTAATTTTTTTTTTTCAATTTTCAAAAAAGGTCTGGCACCCCCAATTCTGAGACCCTGGGCCTGGGCACACCTATGACTAAGCCGACTTGTCGTAGACTTTTCGGTGCCTAGATATTTGGGCACCTTTGCACAGTAGTAAACCCCCTGTTTTGTCTGCAGTCCATATTGACTCAGGCCCAAATTTTTCTCTTGTTAAGACAGCTCTCAGTCTTTGGTAGAATGCGAAGACATTGTGCTTGTTGAAGCTTGAGGAGCAGGGAACCACCAAAATTTCCTACTGCTGAAAAAATTCCCTTGGCCAAGAGTATTTTTGTTGGGCTAGTCATGAGAAAACAAGTAGTTGTATAGACTACTAATAATTCGCGCTACACTATCATAAGAAAATAACAATAGGCCTATGATAGGGATATAAGTAATCAGTCCAATGAAAAAAGGGTGAACTGGTTGATCACTAGTATCAGAAATCGTTTGAAACTAATGAAAACAGAAGCCTCATTAAACCCATAACAGATGCAAGTCTACTGCTTCATGTTCCATTAGTACAAATTCAATATAAGTTTTAAACTTTGAAGGAAAATAAACTCACAAAAGATTAATGTTATCAATTATGTTAGGTCAGGTACACTGCTAAATAACTGAGAAATTATTAAAATTTTGCCCATTCCTTATGCATTATTTGATTTGAATACACATGTAGTACCGGTAACAAACTCTATTTAATAATAGTTTTCACTCACAGATGACAGGATCACCAACAACACCATCATCAGGAATGAAGTACCTGGTGCAGTGGGAGGAACATCCTAGTCATTTAGCCACTCGACTTGGCTATTTGCTGGAACACCAATCTCTTGTAGACGTAACTCTTATGTGCAACACCCATACACTAAAAGTCCATCGCTCTGTGTTAGCAGCATGCAGTCCATACTTTGAGGTATGTTTAAAGTACTCATTTGATCCAGAGTAGCTTAAAACTTATTTTTTACATTTAGATATTATTTATATAGGCCTATACCAATTTGTATGTAATATATTATATAAAAATTAATTTTGTTTTATAGTTTGTTGATTAGAAGAGTTAGTGTTATAGAATAAATAGACAAAATGTATATCTTGTCCAATATATACCATTTACAGAACTTGTTTGTCTGTACTAAACAAATATAAAACAAATTCCTACTTGCCACTTATACACCAAAAACAATTATATTACTTTAAAGCAAATCATGTAAATTATTTATATTTTCTTACATATAATCTGTAGTAACTATCAGGAAATTATATGCCCCAACTAGCTGAAAACCTGTGCATCACTACGGTATTTTTTTATTTTTTGCATCACTACAATACAAAATTGTAATATTTTTCTATCAGTTTCTTTCATCTTTTATTTCACAAAAGTGAATTATTACATGTATTTTCAATTATTTTTAACTGCGGCTCGATTACTTTGTGGATCAATCTATGTGTCCTATTTAGGCTTACTTAGATGATCAGCTATGATACAGTAAGCGCAAAAGCAATGATTTTTGCCAGTTTAAGGTACATTTCACGTCTATAAGTAAGTTTTATCTAAAATACTTTCTACGAACAATATTTTACAACTTAGATGCAAATAATCAAAGTTCAAAAATTTTGTCTTTGCCATGTATAACTTTTTTCTTCTTTTTTTTTTGGATAGAGGAGTACGAAGCCTCCTCACCACTGCGACCCACATAGATCTATTGTGGTATACTTTCCCTTTCTAGTGATCATCCCAGATCCCTTTCAGGTCTTACGAAACCAATAAGGGTTTCAACACCACGGACCTCTTCCGAGCTAACAAAAGCATTTCCAAGAGCCGTAAATCTTCTCCGTGCGAGAGCCTCACACTCGCTTGAGCCGATTCAGTTCCAAGGGAGCATAATCGACAAGAGTCTTCCGAGACCAGCCCCATTTTTTTTGAGGTGGTACTTGGCTGGGCAGTGACCAGTGAGGATTCCCACAATCCGTCTAAGATTGTTCCTACCCATTAATAAAAGCTTCTGTGCTTTTTACTTAGAGAGACAGATAAACATTTTTGCCTGCCTAAGCCCAGGAGCATCGTTCCAATCAGGACCAAGTCTTCTCCGTCCAGACTTCAACAACATTTCTCAGATGACTTTTAGGCCTCCCACAGAAAGGTTCTGGACCAATGAAGGGCTTTTTAGCTCAAATTCTAGCAAGTCGATCTGCTGCCTCATTGCCCTTGATACCTACATGGCCAGGCACCCATTTAAGAGTAACTTCATTAAGTCTAGCCATGTCATCCACTGCTTTAAAACAGTCCCAAACTAGCCTTGATTCAAAGGCGAATGATTCAAGTGCCTTTAAGGCTGCTTGGCTATCAGATAGGATGTCAATCCTAACTCCCTTAATCCCTCTTTTGAGGATTTCACGGGCTTAACCCTCAAATTGGCACAAATGCAACCCGCGAGAATTTGCATATATATTTGCATAATCGATAATTTAACCCACTTACAATAATCCAATCGTAATAAAACTGGCACCATTGGAAAGGAAATGAATTAAACTTTAATGTTTGTATTTACAACTTTTTCGTAAAACGTATATTTACATACGTAATCATCGTTTTAAAATATGCATATTGTGTTACAGCTATTTCCGCGGGCGAATCTGCATACAATTGTACTATTATTTCCCACTTCTTCAACGTTCAAGACTATCTACACAAATATTTCTTTGGCTATTATAAAGATACCATTGGATTCATCAAGATTTTATCTTTCTGTTGGTGCCTTCTAATCAGATGTCACTATAAAAATAGTATTTTTTCCAAGAATACTGTAAACCCTTGCGATTGGACAGTTTTTCAACCAATGAAACAGCCCATTTTGTCAAGTGATTTTACGCCATATCAAATGTTTTGACAGATTTCTTTACACCATTTTGTACAGCAAAGTCTGAATTTTGTAACGGTGGGAATTAATCCAGAAATAACCGGTTTTTTGTCTGTCTAGACGACAATTGAAATGTACATAATTATTACGTTCTAGTGAGAAAGTCTAGCGCGTGGGTTCCCACGGTATTCAAATGTCCCGTTCTATACGTAGTGTGTAGACTGGCGACTTTTCATTAGATTGATGTCATTTTGTTATTCAAATAAATATAATTCAAACACTTTTTTGAACTAAGGAAAGAAAAGTATACCGTTCTTTTCTTTGATTTATCCTCTACACTTTGTTATAATAATATTTAATTTTTGGGCAAAGCATATATTAGTAAATGACGTTACAATCTAGGGCTAGGTTTGTTACCAGTCTTGTACTTAGAACATAAAAACTGTTTTTTCAAAATAAAAAAATTTGAAATTGATAAATGTTTTTATACAGTTCTATTTAGAAATAAATTACGAAACTTTTTTACGCATACAAAAAAATGTTTACTACTTGTTATGTAGGCCTAAAGTTGAACTTATTCCTTTCGTTACTGAAAAGTTTTTGTTTCTTGAGCTAATAACTTTTACAATTTCAAAAGAAACTAATTTTTAGTGGCATATTTGAATTCTTTGAAGTTTTGTCTAAAAAAAAACTATTGAACACTTTTGGATTGGGGTTCATTTACTATTTTTTGGCGAATTTTTAAAAATATGCTTGCAAAACGCTATAAACGGGCTTTTCAATTTCAGCTTTAACCATGCCAGTTCTAGGGTTAAGAGTAATATATGACAAGTTTTAGGTATCCAGCTTCATAGTCCGTTTTTGGTTTCTAGTACCTTCCGGAACGGGAAGTCTCTTCGATGTTCCAGAACCGTCTGGAACATTGTCGAATCTTCTGGAATAGTCTATGACATTCCGGAACATTCTGGTCAGTCTCAGCCACTTTGACACTCTATTCCAGTCTTCACCCGCTTCCCATAAGAAGACCATTGGTGTGATGCGCTTTTTTTACGCCCATCTCCGAACCCAACCTTTTCAAAACTTTCTGCATAGATGAAGGGTGGAAGACTACCATACCAAATAACCCCCATGAGGCTGCGGGGGTGGATTGCGGAGTTATAGTGGCACGCGTTATGAACAAACCACGTTTACATCTATTGATTGTGAGCAAAAAAGAAAAAGTAAATGAAATGAACATCGGGTACCATAATTGTGTTATAAATCTTAGTTTCATGGCAAAAAAATCCGCTGCGTACTAAGTTTCATCCAAATCTATAAATGTTAACATAAATGATCAGCTGTGCGACGGTAAGTGCTAAAAATCGTGTTTTCTATCAGTTTAAAAACAAACTCAATGATTAAAATTCATGTTTCGAAGCGCATCCAGTCCACCTTCCGACCACCTGTGTTAAAAATTTTATATTTCTGCCTATATTTTACCTAAAGTAATGGCTACATAAAGGCGTAACTGTTCCATTTTATCCCTTAGATCAGGGTGTCTAGCAACAGGGAAAATAGGGAAAACCTGGAAAAGTCAGGGCATTTTACTTTTCTGGAAAAATCAGGGAAAAGTCAGGGAATTTTGGTTCAGGTCAGGGAAAAATAACATTTCTAAGGAAAATAGTTAAACATAACTATTTAATACAATGTTAATTTATATTACCTGTTTTTTCCGTCAAGTGATCCACTAGTATTAAAAACACTACCGCGGTTTCGGACGTATTCAATCGTCCATCTTCTGGTGTAAAAGTCGCTCACATGAGGTCGTCAAACATTAAAAAACATACAAAAACCAATTACTGTAGTTATTTCTTTTGTTATAATGTAATAGTATATAATTTGAGTAATTCAATATTTATAGTCATAAATGCGTAATTTGCAACTGCTGGTGGTTGGTACATTAACATATTATATAGTATTAAATATTGAACTGTTTTAATATTACCGTGTTTAATTAAATATTTAATTAATTCCCTAAAAATTTATTTCTTCACCAATATAATTTGATTGATTTACTAAAATTAAATTAGCATGGTTTTGTTTGTGCTTTTTCTAAAATTGGTCAGGGAAAAAGTTATTTAGTCAGGGAAATGTCAGGGAAAAATCAGGGAATTTCAGAAGGTCATATCACTAGACTCCCTGTTAGATGCAAGTAATCGAAATTCAAATTGTTTTTATTTTTTTGATATAACTTATGAATAATATGTACCAAATTTCAGCTATCTAGCTTTATAGATATTAATAAAAATTATTTTTATACATAGGGGTGTTACAGCAAGTAGGGCCTAACTTAGGCACAGGTAACAGAAATATGTTTTTTTCCTTATTAGTACCATTTAAGAAATTATTGTAGTACATTTAACTCTCTAGGTTAAAGAACAGTATCAGAATTATTATTTTTTGTTTTACAGGTATTTTTTTAAATTTTCACCCTTAGACGCAAGACGCAAGTAATCGAAATGCTAGTGCATTAATCTTCCAATTAACGACTTATGAAACAAATGTGTTGAACAACAGCTCTTTAACTTCATGGGAAGAAAAACAATTTATTTTTATTGTTGGCACTCATTAGACGCAACTATTTAAATCGCATATTTTATTATTTCTTTACTACAGAAATTAATAAGTGCCAAAATTCAACTGTCTACTTGTGTGAGGAGTTAGTAGAATTCATATTTATTGTTTTAGGGGTTGTTATCACATTTTACCCTTTAGTGGAACGTGATAAAATGTAAAACTGGTAAATCCGCCCATGATTTTATATGTATCTTGTAAGCATGGGCGGATCCAGCCGGTTATCAAGGGAGGGCTGTCCCGGGGTGTATAGAATAATTTTTTGGAATACAGTGCTTGAAAACGTCTTTTTATGCTATTTCACAAGCACCCATATTGAACAGGAACTAAGGAATATATGCTGCACCCAAAAATGAAATTTTATTATAACAATTTGTAGAGAATAACTCATAGAATTGAACTGTAAACTTGAAAATTTTAAATAGAATTAATTATTCTATACATTCATTCACTTTTTTCACTAAATTAGAACAACTAAACAAAAGTATAGAGATTGTCTGTATAGTACAACAAGTTCCAGCCAGATGCTGCCGCGATGTAGACAATGGTAAAATGTAACGGCTGGCTAAGGTGCCTAGGGCCTTGATTAAATGTACGTATTTCACGGATGTACCCGAAAAGCCTCGGAACACTATATCAGGTTTTCCTTATATCAAACGAAAATATAGAATCGATATAAAAATCATTATACAAATACTGTATATCGATTTGTAGTAGATACATTGCTTTCTCATTGGTTGAAAACTGTCCAATTGCAAGGACTAAGAAACTATAAGCATGACGAATGATTGGAAGATCGGGGTAGAAAGTTCAAATCATGACGAATCCAATGGTGTCCTTATTTTCTTCTCAAAACCAGTCTGTGCCTTAAAAAAGTGATGAGTATGAATAATTTCTTTGTGCTTACTCTCGCGACATCAATTGATTTAGACAACTACAATTTTACAACGATCATTACATACGTAAATATACGTTTTAAAAGAAATTTGTAAATACAAAAACTAAAGTTTAAAACATTTCCTTTCCAATGGTTTTTGTTTTATTGACATTGTATAATATTTAGTGGGTGAAATATTCTATGCTTCCTGAGACCACTCAAATGAGCAATCTATATATATATATACAGTAGAACCTTGTTTATCCGGAATAAAGGGGGCGGCGGTGTTCCGGATAATCAATTTTTCGGGTTAACCAGTGCTACCTTGTATATTTGGATTCCGAGTACAATTAAACTACAGAACAAAGAAATAAATGTTCTTAATAATCAAACTACTGTATAATACTGGGGTAATAATCAGATATTGCAGACTAAAAATTTCAGTACTGTACATACGACAGCTTATACGCTTTTGAAATTGTCAGTGAGAGACACAAAAATTTTTTATTTACGCACTAATTTACACTTTAAAACTCTCTATCTACAGTTGGCCTAACATGAAAACACTAACAATAAATTGCCAATAAGACACTAAATAAAAATTAATTTGCAAAACTCAAAACAACACTGCCGCGAAACGCATCAAACTAAAGCTGTAAAGAGCGGAAATGTAGAATATTAAGGGGTTTGGCTTTGGGCGGGAGTGGGAGGTTAGACAGACAAGCTGGCAGACAGTGAATAGTGAAAGTGTGACTCACCCTAGTAACAGTGCCTCCATCCCGTACTATGCAACTTTTCTCATACTCATGTTAATTGATTTAGAGATGATTTTATTTCTTTTTTCATAAAAATCATTGCGGTTAACCTGGGTTCCGGTTAAGTAAACCCCGGATAATCGGGGTCCTACTGTAAATATATAATATGCAGCCCCCACAGCCCCCCCCCCCCCCTGGATCCGCCAATGCTTGTAAGAGAGAAATGTACACAATATCAGCTCTCTAGCTTTAAGCAAAGTATAAAAATATATATTTATTGTTTTTAGGAGTTGTTATCACATTTTCACCCCTTGCAGCACGTAACGAAATGTAAAATTGGTTTATTTTTTATATGTATCTTGTAAGAAATAAATGTACCACATTTCAGCTCTCTAGCTTTAAGGAAAGATTAAAAATTAATATTTATTGTTTTTAGGATTTGTTATCATATTTTCACCCCTTAGGAGCATGTAACAAAATGTAAAACTGGTTTATTTTTATAAGTATTTTATAAAAATAATTGTACAAAATTTCAGCTTTCCTTTAACCTTCCATCGGGCGCATTGGTTTTGAAACGTGATTGGGCGCATCTTTAGGTTGCCTCCATGTTTCATAATGAAGCAACAAATTAACTTTTATGTATGTTTTATTATTACAAACTATGAATATTTTATTACAAACTTTAAAATATATGTCTTAACTGCAAGAATACAAATTTTAACATATATATAAAAATATTAAATAAAGTAATAACATTTGGCAAAAATATATAAAGATATAATGAAAATGTAAGTAAAACATTTCTTAATAGAAAATGTTTCTATTATAGCAATACAAATGGTTAAAAATTATGAATACAAACAATTTCAAAAAGTATTGTTCGCTAAAACACTGCTGTCTTTTCTTCACATTTTACGCAATATGTAGTATGTACAGGATGTTTACTAAAAACCTTTCAGGACTTCGGGATATGGTTTATTACATCAAAACTAAGAAAAAAGTTCCTGTGAACATTATGTCCTAAAACGCTTAGTTTTCCGTCTGTCTGTATGTGTTTTTTACAAAGTTTTAAATAACTTTAAGACTATTTAAGGTATAAACTTCAAACTTGGTACACATTTGCTTACTAATAACACCTAATTTTGTACCAAGTATCAAGTTTCTACTTTGTACTACTTCAAAATGGCGGCCGTTTTAATTTTTAAAAGCTTAATATCTTAAAAACTGTAAATTTTACGAAAAATTTATACGAAACCAAAAAGTTGTGAAATTTAATTTCCTAAAAGACCATATACGCATTATTAAGATCGGAATACAATTAACGGAGTTATTGCAATTTTTCTAACAAAATACATTCTTTTTTATTGTCAGTTATAGCGAATTTTCGCATGTTCCTAGTTTTAAGTTAACGATGTTTAAACTACTTTATACATTCCTACTAACTTACTTACTATTCCTTACTAAACATATTCACACCTCATTTTAAAAACTATATTTTAACTATTTTTTCATATTTGGCAGTTAATAAAAAACACTTAATAATAACTAAAAAGTGATTCTCCAAAATTAACAGCTGATGCTCCAGTAAACAAGCTGTTGCATTATTAACATCAGCTGATTTCGAATAAATAAAGCATTGTTGTAAAATTTAAAAATAAGTGATAGTCTTCCGGTTTTAGTTTATAGTCTTCTTGTTTGTGTTTTCTTCAACCTCCTTTGCGTCTAGTCTACTGTGAATGTTATTTGCTTAGTAAATGTGACTTAATTGTATTTTTCATTAGTTTTATTTTTATTTATACATATGTTATTTTTTCAATGGCAGGTAATCAGTATTACTACTATACAAACTCAGAAATGGCTGATATGCACCTGATGTATGGACTGCCAATTGCAATAGCATGGAAGCTAGACGTTTGTATCATGAAAAGTTTCCGAATCGTGTATTACCTGCTCACTCAACTTTTCAAGCAATTCACCAACGCCTTAGTGAAACAGAAAACTTAGTGGGGTGAAAACTTCTTTTGAAGTTTTAAACCCCAAAAGACTGGTAAATCAGGACGGTACCGCTCGGTAAGAACGCCCGAATTTGAGGAGACCGTGTTGGAAGACATAACTAATAACCCTCGAAAAAGCACTAGAGAACTAGCCTCACAGTTTAATGTTTGTAATGGAACAATTTGGAACATACTCCATGAACAACAATTGCACCCTTTTCACGTTCAAGGAGTTCAGGCTCTGTTACCCTGTGACTATCCCCAACGAATTCGTCTGTGTCACTGGTTTATTCGAAAATGTACTATGCCCAATTTTAATTTTTTAAGCATTGTTTTGTTTACCGATGAGGCCAAATATTCAAGAACCGCCATCACCAACCTCCACAATACCCACATTTGGTCCATTGAAAATCCCCACGAAATCACGCTGGACCGACACCAATACCAGTTTTCTGTAAACATGTGGGCTGGCATCGTAGGTGACCATCTGCTATTTTCTTCCTTACCTGCAACTCTTAATGGCGACAGATACTTGCATTCATGTCTGTTGATTTGCCAAATTTATTAGAAGATATTCCTCTTAACATTTGCAGAAGAATGTGGTTTATGCTTGATGGAGCACCCGCACATTTTGACCTCCGAGTCCGAGACTACCTTGACAAAACTTTCCACAACAAATGGATCGGTCGAGGAGGCCCAGTACCATGGCCTGCGAGGTCATCCGACCTCAACCCTCTTGATTTCTACCTCTGGGGCCCTACAGACTCTTGTGTACTCCACCCCTATAGAAACGTTGGAGGAGCTGAGTGTAAGAATTGTGAATGTGATTGACAGGATCAGTCAGACACCAGGTGTTTTTGAAAGAGTGCGACACTCAATGCGAAGACGCCTTGAGGCGTGCATCGAGAGTGATGACCGACATTTTGAACAGTTCCTGTAGTGCTCCATCAGCTTCTGTGTAGTAATGATTCAAAAACTAGTTTAGGATTCCAATGTAATTTACAGTATGTAAAATATTAAATTTAATTATAGGTTATTGTGATTGTAAACGCAACTTGTTTTTATTCTTCGTCAAATAACTTTCAAACTGTTTTAAAACTTAAAATATCTAAAAAAAAATATAAATTTCAAAAGTATTTTTAAAACTGCCAAATATGAAAAATAGTTAAAATATAGTTTTAAAAATGAAATACGAATATGTTTAGTAAGGAATAGTAAGTAGTTTAAACATTGTAAACTTAAAACTAGGAACATACGAAAATTCGCTATAACTGACAATAAAAAAAAGAATGTATTTTGTTAGAAAAATTACAATAACTCCGTTAATTGTAGTCCGATCTTAATAATCTTTATATGGTCTTTTAGGAAATTAAATTTTGCAACTTTTTTGTTTCGTATAAATTTTTTGTAAAATTTACAGTTTTTAAGATATTAAGCATTAAAAATTAAAATGGCCGCCATTTTGAAGTAGTACAAAGTAGAAACTTGATACTTGGTACAAAATTAGGTCTTATTAGTAAGCAAATGTGTACCAAGTTTGAAGATTATACCTTAAATAGTCTTAACCCAGGAACGGCCATACGACACCACAACACCAGGTTTCACGGCGCAAACGCAACAACTTCACACATTTGCATAAAATTTGCATATATTTGCATAAACGATAATTTAACCCACTTAAAATTATCCAATCGTAATAAAACTGGCACCATTGGAAAGGAAATGAATTAAACTTCAATTTTTGTATTTACAACTTTTTCGTAAAACGTATATTTACATACGTAATCATCGTTTTAAAATATGCATATCGGGCTACAGTTTTTTCCACGCGCGAATCTGCGCACAATTGTACTGTTATGTCCCACTTCTGCAACGTTTCCCACCATCTACAATAATGTTTCTTTGGCATTTCTAACAGTACCGTTGGATTGGTCGTGATTTCATCTTTCTGTTGGTGTCTTCCAATCAGATTTCACAGTACATTTACTGTTTCAAACAAGATTTACTGTAAACCCTTGCGATTGGACAGTCTCTCAACCGATAAACACGCCTTTTTGTCAACGATTATTTAGAAGGCAACGCCCAATGTTTTGACAGATTGCTTTATACCATTTTGTAGTAGAAAGTCTGTAGTTTCTAATGGTGCCAAGTAAACCGGATAAAACCGGTTTTGTGATTGTCTAGACAGCAGTTGAAAGTTACGTTGTTGTGAGATCGCCTCGGGCGTTCGTTCCCACGCTATTCATATATGACGCAACCTACTGCACGTGTTGATTTGGGAGTTTTTATTCGACTGATGTCTTTTTGTTATTCAGATAAATGTAACTCAAACACTTTTGTGAACTAAGGAAAGACAAGTACACCGTTCTTTTCATTGATTTATCCTCTACACTTTCTTATAATAATATTTCATTTTTGGTCAAAGCATATATTAGTAAAGCAAGTTACAATCTAGGCCTAGGTAGGTACCAGTTGTGTACTTGAAACATAAAAACGGTTTTTTTCAAAATAAAAAATTTGAAATTGATAAATGTTTTTATACAGTTCTATTTAGAACTAAATTACGAAACTTTTTTACGCTTACGAAAAAAATACAAAAAATGTCTACTAATTGTTATGTAGGCCTAAAGTTGAACTTTTTCCTTTCGTTACTGAACATTGTTTGTTTCTTGAGCTAATAACTTTTACAATTTCAAAATAAACTTATTTTTAGTGGCATATTTGAATTCTTTGAAGTTTCTTCTACAAAAAAGCTATTGAACACATTTGGATTGGGGTTCATTTACTATTTTTGGCGAATTTTTAAAAATACGCTTGCAAAACGCTAAAAACGGGCTGGCCAATTTTAGCTTTAACCGTGGCCGATGTTGGGTTAAAGTTATTTAGAACTTTGTATAAAACACATACAGACAGACGGAAAACTAAGCGTTTTAAGACATATGTTCACAGGAACTTTTTTCTTTTCTTAGTTTTGATGTAATAAACCATATCCCGAAGTCCTGAAGGGTTTTTAGTAAACACCCTGTATATTGTAATATGTACATATACTCTAATATATATACACCACTAACATGCCAAAATTTGATGTGGGTCAATTCCTAGTAGAGTCTTCTGAAATGGGGCAGAAAATGAGATAGCAGAGCGCACTTTTCCACATTTTATTTAAAAAATGTCACTTATAAGGAGGTAACCTACAGTATGTGCCTGATGGAAGGTTAAGGAAAGTAAAACAAACAATATTTATTGTTTTATGTTTTGTTTCAACCCTTAAAGGCCAAATATTTTAAAATCCTTTCTTAGTGCGTATCTAGCACCTAAGACCAATATTTGTACAAAATTTCAGTTTCTTAGGTAGTTTGGTTTTTGTTATATATAACAAACAATAGTTATTGTTTAATGGGGTTTTCAACCCTTAAAGGCTAAATATTTGAAAATCCTTTCTTAGTGAGCCTTTAGGGCCTATGAGCAATATGTGTACCAAGCTTCACGTTCCTAAGGACCTTTAGCGTTCCGTGCTAATTCTCTGCCAACTGAACTGCTTTGATCACACCAGATATTGTTCAATGTTATCTCAATTGTACAGTTTACTGCATTTTTTATGAACTAACAGGCCGATTACCTTGTATGAATCGGCATTAATTTTATTTGCAAACCCACAGTTGTGCAAGTAACTGCTGGGGAAACGTATAGCGAAAAAAGTATCACGATTTAAAAAAATAGCATTAAATAACAGGACTGTATGATGTTACAGCAAAATTTAAATTTGTGGTCTTTTATGAAAGGTTTTAACATGGTTTTTATATAAAGGAGCAGACGAAAATGACAACAAAATTCTATCATTGTCAGAATCAAATTATGTTGTTGAACTAAAAGTGTAGACAAAGCTTATATGGAGTGAATAGGCCATATTTTGACATTTTAATGCACCTACTAACAATGAAAATAAGACGTATCGGAAGACTATGAAAGATCAGAAATGACGTCACAGGCAGTCTTAGTATGCCCAATGTTAAAAGTTAAATTTTTGATGCTGTTGAGTAAATATGTTAAATGTATGGATGTGCAGTGGATAT
This sequence comes from Philaenus spumarius, assembly GCA_018207615.1. Taxonomy (NCBI): domain Eukaryota; kingdom Metazoa; phylum Arthropoda; class Insecta; order Hemiptera; family Aphrophoridae; genus Philaenus; species Philaenus spumarius. Next base: position 170,667 of record JAGFPH010001372.1, read on the forward strand.
ACTTTAATTTATTCACGATTGTTTTTTTTACAGAGACAGCTTGGAAACCACCCACTTATTGTTCTCAAAGATATGAAGTTCTCAGTGCTGAAATCACTAATTGAGTTTATGTATTGCGGTGAAACCAGTGTTACTGAAGAAAATTTGAAACCTCTGATGGAAGCTGCAAAATTTTTTGAGGTTAGTTCAGCAAAAAAATAATGTTTAAGTTTAGGATTGGTTTCAGAAAGTAAAAAGTCTGTAGGTTTAATTATTATCAGTAAAGCCCAAGACATGTAATAGTTATGAAGCAATAATCTTGAATAGTTGTCTAGACTGTCTAGACTAATCTTAGACCCAATTATAAATGCTTCTAACTATTTATTGCATGTATGTTTTACATTCCTTATTTATAATTTTGGATTTGTTAATTTATTTTAATATCAAATATTTAGTATAAATTATAATGAAATATTAATTTATTATTTTAGTTTTTTGTACTCTAGAAGGGTCAGGCGAATTACTGTTAGATATACCTTTTAAGTGTCAGATACTTATAATTACTCATACACATTATGATTTAAACATCTATATAATGTAGGGGTGTGCAAAATTGATTTTTTAACACAAGACGAGAACGGGGTGTTGGGTCATTCCATGTCAAGTCAATTCAGTGATTTGCCATGACCTTTTCCAATTTCAATGAAATTTGGCAGGGAGGTTGCCTTTGTACAGAATGAGAAAAATACCAAATTTTATTTTATTTTATTGGTTAGTGAGTTATGACTTCATGAAATTTTCAAAAACGAGCCAAAAACGCACGTACTTGAAAACTTTAAATTTAAATTGCGCCTCTCCTACTGAAGATACAGAGCTAGAAAAAATGTAATTACAAAGCATTTTTCATGGCCTTTAATATGACATAACAACACAATATAGTACAAGAGTAAAATTATTTTCAAAATCAATTGAAATTTTTGATTTTTCAAAATGCCAATTTTAATTTTTGCCGGTTCTTAAAATTTGAAAAAAAAATCTAATTAACCTTTATATACTTATAAACATATATTGTAAATTTAAACTTGGGATCATAATGGGTTCTAATAAAAAACTTATTTTGAAATCTGTCTGACAGTGAAATTTTCTGGCAAAGTTTAAAATAAATTATTTTAAAGCGTAAAATACTTTTCAGAATCTTATTAAACTTGAAAATCTATAACCAGTTTATAAAAATACTTTATAAAATCTCAACATAACTTGTTTGAACTTGAAAAGGTTATTATTATTCTCAATATAAGTTTCATAACACACAGCAGGCTTAACAAAAGTGATCACCGAGTAAGAGACAAAAGAAAACTGAGGAACGTGGTAGATTGGATGTTAAAAGATTTTGCAAATTTACCAAGAGAGGCTAAAGTTTGTGATTCATGCAGAAAAACACTCTCATCTTAAAAAAAAAAATTATCAAGGAGAACGTGAAATTGGTGCAGTTGGCCACTGTGACCCAGGCTTTTCAACTCCATCAGAAGACGTGAGTACGTTAAATGCGGTTGGAAACTTTGATCCAGATCGCCATAACTTTTCATCGCCATTAGCTGTAGTGAATACATTAAATGCTTCTCTCTATGAGTTAGGTGGTCACCTATCGATAAACGAAAGTTGGGTAGATCTAAAACTCATTCTTCAACTAAAATTCAAAAAATCATTTCTGCGTTGAAAAAAAAACTTCACTAATGTCAAAGAGCTATGTGATGACGAGGCTGAGGCATCATTGAAGGTTCACTTTCAAATGATTCATCGACTGAAAAAGTAACTGAATTATTCATCAGCTTCCTTCTCTTATCCTTCAAGACAAGATGTGTTGTGGCTTCCTGCAAGTCATGTTTTATGTAAAGTTAATCCAGTGACCGCAACGGGAAGAGTTTACAACTTCAATGAACAAGAGACAAGTAAAATAGTTAAAGCATATTTATAATGACTACATAAATGATTTGTAGTGTTATGAAAGTCCTACATAGAGGTTTTTGTAAAAATATTAATTTATGGTTAGTTTTACTTAAAAATAAATTATGAGTAAATGTTATATAGTTTTATGGATTTTAAGTATAATTTCTCCCGAAAAACCTATGCAAGCCTATTTATGAACAAAGTTTACATTAGAACCCATTGTGATCCTAAGTTTAAATTTACAATAATATGTTTACAAGTATATAAAGGTTAATTCAAATTTTTAAAACCGGCACATTTTGAAAAAATCAAAAGTTTCAGTTGATTTTGCAAAAATCAGTTTTCTCTTAGACTATATTGTGTTGTATGTCATATTAAAGGCCACGAAAAATGCTTTAAAATGACACTTTTACCAGCTCTGTATCTTCAGTAGGAGTGGCACAATTTAAGTTTTAAGTTTTCCAGTACGTGCGGTTTTGGCTCGTTTTTAGAAATTTCATGTAGTTATAACTCACTAACCAATAGAGATAAATTAATAAAATTTGGTACTTTTCTTAATCTATATAAAGGCAATCTCCCTGCCAAATTTGATTGATTTTGAGATCGTCAGGTTTGAAATGTATAAAAACTGTGTTGATTTGGCATGGAATGACCCTGTGTTGTTTAATACAAATTATTGAGAAAAAGACCGATTATTATTTTTGAGATCAAGAAAAAGACGAGAGCTGAGATTAAGGAACAAGCAAGAAATGAGAATTTATTAAATACAATTTATCGAGACCAAGAAAAACCGATACTAATGTCTTAGGGATAAGAATAAACCAAAATTTTAACAATAGTTATTGGACTCACCGCCAGCAATCCTTTAAAGTTTAATCTTCAATTAAAAGTCACTTGTGTACACTACACGTGTTTCGGACATTTGTCGTCCATTGTTGAGTGATCAAAAACACTTAATTAAAAACATTTAACACAAATTACATTTACACAATCAATACTCGCGCACAATAAAACATATGAGTGCCGGCATAAAGATATGATAGTGTGGACGTTTAAGTTAATATTGAGTTATTTCTTGTTACTACTCTAGAGTTTCGCTTGTACACCCCTTATAGAATGTATCCCATTTGAGTAAAGTATACTCTATTATACATTTTATTGTTTAGGAAAGTACACAAAACATCGTAATGAAGATAAAATTTTTTTTTTCTCTAATTTATTTTGCATTCTAAACGAAGAAAAAAAATTAAATTGGTAAACAAAAGTTTCTAAAGTAGGGCTTATAATATACTCTATTATAATATAATATATTTATACAAGTACAACCTCACGTTATGGAATCAAATTATACAAATATAGAGAGTATAAAACATAAATGGTAATGATTTAGAAGGTAAAGTATTTCTATCAAATAATGTACTCAGACACACATATTTATCATTTGATACAATAACCAATATTTATTAGCATTTAAATAGAGTAACTGTTATGGTTGACACATTAGAATATTAATTTTGTTTGATTCCAAAGGATGAAAGTTCATTATACTCTTGGTTTTGCTCAGTTTTTGGGATATAGAACATTTGTGCCAAATTTATGCCACTGGCGATATATTATTTAAAATAAAAGGCCGAATGTCCGCAAAAGAATGTGATGTCTGAATATTATTAGCGCTAATTTTATACAACAGCGTATGTCCGCGAATAAATCTACTCCCGAGAACAATGGAATATCCGTATAAGAAATTGTTACCCAAATTCAATTGACCTAGTCCAATTTAATAAAAACAATGTGTTAAGTACAATAGCGTTAAAACATATTTTAAGTACCACAGTGAATGCCCGCAAAAAATCGATGCCCGAATACAATTTGTGACAATTTTATGAACATGAACTACCATTGGTGAAATATTATTTAAATAAAATGACGAATGTCGTCAAAAAATATGACACCGAATATTATTATATTACAGCGCTAATTTTAGAAAACGCCGGCATAAACCTTAATTTAAATTACAATGACTAAGGTCCGCGAAAATGAAATTTAGATGACAGTTGTAAAATTCGAAAAAAGTGGAAATTAAATGTAGCTATTTTCGGGAATGGATAACAAGTAAAACAAAGGCATTCCTACAAAAATCATAAATCATGGGTAACGTGAGTCCCAAAAATTTCCAAAATATTTTAACCGATCTAAAACAAATAAAATTATTACTTTAAACTTTTGTTATCTATCTATAAAATGTGTTAGTTTTCGTCACAGTAGACACCCTAATTCTATAGATAGGCACGATAAGAAATGAACCCATAAGTGGTTGAGCCTACCTGACGACTTCTTGTATACAAAGGAAACAATTGCCTAAACATTTTACTGGAGAAAATGTCTACATACATTAAATTAAGAACGTTTTACATTTTCCCTACTGATATTTATTTTTATGGTTTTCCGGTTCTTAAGTCATCCTTAAAAAGTTAAACCCCTACTCTTTAACCCTTTGACTAGTACGCACGCAAAGTATTCGGGAGCACGCACCAGTGCCACTTAAGATATTCCCGAAACAGGTGCGGGAAGCATCCTAACCGCTCTTAGTAACCCCGAATATATTTCGTGAGCCACTTTTAAGCATATCTAGCATACACTGCAATCTAGCGGACGTTATTTGAAATGTTTGCAGTAGTTCAAAAGTCTTATCCCGGCAACCGAAATCAAACAGAAGCCCCGCCGAGCCTGCTATGCGTGCAGGTGGACTGCAAGTCCGAGCTCAGCGCCGCAAAGACAAGGTGTGGCTGTGCGCCGAATGTGATGTCCCTCTCTGTATTCCAGATTGCTTTTGCACTTATCACATGAAAATCAATTTTTAAAGTACCCAACGACAATTTTTATTTTTCATTTATTATATTCAATACTATGACAAGTTTTCTATTTTATATTGCCAAGGAGAATAAACGGTATTCTTTAGTGGGCTTTGATATAGGCCTATTTTGGATTTTATATTTTACGACATTTGTTGGTAAGGCCTATATCGATGGTTTCAATTTATTCCCCAAATATATATTCGAAATCAGCAAAAAATTGTCCTTCATTTGAGTAAATGTTCCCCTGATTTTGATTTTAGAAAATTTTTCTGGGTTTTCCCTGGTTTGCTGACTTTTCCAACAAAAAAAAATCAGTTCCAGAATCAGACTGTAATTTTTGGGGAAAAAATATTGAAATCATCATAGGCCCAGGTGTTAGGTAGGCTTATTTACACATAAATATAGGCTAATTAAAAAACCAAATTTTCAAAAGATATATAAAAAAACAAACAAAAAACTCCAAATATGATTTAAAAAAAGTTTTATATAATAAAGGTAGTTTTTTGTATTGTTTATAAACATATTATTTAAAAAACACACATTTTAAGCTTTTTTTAAAAACTCACTTTTTGGCTCGTTTGCCGTTCGATAACCCACCAGTCAAAGGGTTAATAATATATTATGTTACAAGCCCGGTAAATAGGGTTTTTCCATGCGAGCATGATAGTTCCCGGGTGAGGCGCAGCCAAGAGCGGGATTTTCATGTGCAAGCACAAAAACACTTACCGGACGAGTTACGTACAATATTTATCATTATACTACACCGAAAAAAAAAACATATTTATAATCAAAACATCTTTAATAAAAAAAAAAAAATAATCAACTTGTTTGATTTTTCTGTTATATTTCCATTGACAAAATCAATCAGCTGTTTACATAAAACTGATGTTTATTCTTATTTGTAAAATAAGCTGGAGAACGGTAAAATAAGCTGGAGAACGGTAAAATAAGCTGTTTACTTAAAACTGATACGTTTATTCTTTTGTGTAAAATCAGCTGGAGAACGGTAAATTTACTGATCCCTACACAGCTGATTTTACAGTATTGTGCACAGAAAATAAGGACTTGTATGTCTGTGTTTTCAACGTCTATGTGCACAGGTGTAGCAAACAGCTTTTTCGGTGCAGTATAATGAAAAAAATTTGGAAAACGGTTGACCCTAAAGGCCATCCATGTAACTTCCCGCTAAGTTTAATGACAACAAACACTATTTTTGGAAATTTTGAACTGCCATAACTTTTGAATGAATCAACCGATTTTTATGCGATTTGCGGCAATCGATGCAGTTTTTTTAAGTCCATTGAAAGAATCAACAACAAAAATTTTTCAGATGAAAATTTTCGGAGAAATTGAGGAAAAACACTTTTTATTATTTTCTTTCGTTCACGATGTCTCGCGAATGAATCAACTGATTTTTATGCGATTTGCGGCAATCGATGCAGTTTTTCGAGTCCATTGAAAGAATCGACAACAAAAATTTTTCTGATGAAAAATTTCGGAGAAATTGAGAAAAAATACTTTCTTTTATTTTCTTTCGTTCACGATATCTCACGAACGAATTAATCGATTTTGACGGACTGGTAGCGATCGACGTCGCTTTTCAATTTTAAAAGCTGATTAGATTTTGGAATTGATCGGTAAAGCCGTTTAAAAGTTATTCCAAAAAAACCTGATTTGAACAAATTTTATTTCTTAGTTTTTTCGAAATTTCTCAGAACCTACCGGTCCGAATTAGTTGAAATTTTCAGGAAATCTAAGTTCGATGGAACTATTTAGAACGCCGTTTGGTAGGATCCAATCGGTTAAGCCGTTCAAAAGTTATAAGCGGGTTACATACTTACATACACACACACACACACACACACACACACACACATACATACATACAGACAGGGTGACATCCTCTCGGGAGTGGTCAGGGAAGATTCCTAGGACCTCAAAACGTCGAGACGTCGAGATCTAATGAATAATCGATTTTCGAAAAACGAGGTGAAACCAATCACTTCCCGATTTTAGAAAATTTTCAATTTTCTTAACGGAAAGTTAAAAAATGTATACTTTCTTTAATGAATCCAAATCGGCAGTTTTATGCAATTTCCTCTTAGTTCAATAACAATGTTTACTTCCCTTTACAATTGGAATCAAGAATCGGTATCGGAATCAATAAATTTGAGAATCGACCTTTTTTTTTTCCGGAACGAGGGTGGAAGCTCTGCCAGCCAACATCGAAGGTCGGCACCTCTCGATAGTGTGGAGATCGCATCCACTAAACCACCCCCGCTCTGTCATCGACGCCATCCTGGGACTGCTGAGGCTTCAGGATGGTCGCCTGACTATCTGTATGTTTTCGCCTATATTCTACTCTCTTCTTCCTTTTGGCTCAACACCGATCTTGCCCATTTTGCAACTTCTCACCACTGGTGTTTCTTGGCCATCATAAAATTATCAATGGATGCCACATCTGGTACTATCACTACCTTTTTTTCCAGATCATTCCTATCTCTCTGCCATCGTAGGCAATGGAAGAACGTATGTTCCACGGAATCTTTTTCTCCACAGTATTTACACCTAGGATCTTCCCGAATTTTGAAACGGTGCAGATAGACCCCGAATTCACCATGTCCCGTGAACAGCTGAGTTGTGTAACAGTCCATCTCTCCATGTTTCCTTTCGGACCACTTCCCTACGTCTGGGATTAGTCTTTTGGTCCATTGTCCCACTTCTATGTTTAGTGACCATCGTGCCTGCCATTTTCCGTGGTCATCTTCCTCAGCTCCTTCCTCGGTATAAAATTCTGCGTCATTTCTTTAACAGTCCTCTCTTCCACAAGAAGATCAATCGGTGGCATTCCTGCTATTACCAAAGCCGCCATAGTCGACACCGTCCTATAGGCACTTATTGTTTTTATTGCCATTCTTTTCTGAATTACTTCTAACATGGCTTTGTATTTTTTAAATGTAAGCGCTTTCCGCCATACTGGAGCTGCATACAGTACTATCGACATCGCTGCACCTGCTAAGACTTTTCTTTTACTATTCCTCGGACCCCCAAGGTTAGTCATCAGTCTTTCTAGGTACTTCACCACTCTCACCGTCTTTTCCGAAACCTCTCTAACATGCTCCGTCATTTTCGCACCTCTATCAAACGTCACTCCTAGGTATTTCACTCCTTTGCTTTCCATTACCTCTTGCCCTCCAATCAGTATTGTAAAGTTTCTTATACTTCTTTTAGCCACCAGCAGAACTACTTCCGTTTTATTTGGTGCAATTGCCAAATCCATCTTCTCTAACCAATCGCAGATTTTTATTGCTGCCTCATTTATTTTGGTCTCTAAGTCACACGCATTTCTCGCTCTGGCTACAATCGCAAGATCGTCAGCAAATTCAAGCGTCGTCACTCCTTCTGGCATATCCAACTGTAGCACACCATCGTAATATATGTTCCATAGAGTTGGCCCAAGGCTAGACCCCTGTGGGACACCGCATCTCATTTCCAGTTCATTGCCTTCACTTATTATTACCCTTCTATCATCAAGATAGTTCATAAGTACTCTTACTAAGTAGTTCAGCACCTTCCTCCTTATTAATATATTTACAATTTTATCCCATGATGCACTGTTGAATGCGTTCTTTATGTCAATGGTGACTAAGGCACAACAATCTCTCCTCGCATAGTTTTTAATTCGTGTGATGTCATCGACGAGCTCGTTCACCTTTTCCATTGCCTTCACCGTTGAAGAAAAAACCTTCCAGAAACCAAATTGATTTGGAGACAGGCCTCCGTTTCTCTCAATTGCTTCATTTATCTTGTCTACTAGTAACCTTTCAAATATCTTCCCCATTCCATTCAGCATGCATATAGGTCTATAACTTATCTTATCATCCTTATTTTTCTTAGGTTTTTCTATTAGTACCAATCTTGCTACCTTCCAGCTGGTCGGAAAAAACCCTGTATGTAGCAGTCTGTTCAGTAGGGCAGCTATTACCGACGAATGTTGAATTGCTAACCTTTTTGTCACTTCTGGTGGTATCTTGTCTGGCCCCGGTGCTCTGCGTTCTCTCACTTTTTCCCCCGCAAACTTTACATCCTGCGGAAAAAAGTTCTACTTCCGACGTTTCCACTTCTGGATAACTCCAGTTGATTTTTTCCCTCCTTGGAAATAGCTCCTGGGCTACCTTCATTTTCCCTTGGTCGTCCAGATTATTAGGTTTCACCTGTTGCTTACAACAAGCAATGCTCTTTGAGAGGTTATGTGTGTTGTGAATGCTGTTTGATTTGTCAAGAGTATTATAGCGCTTATTTATATAGGTATTTTTTAATCATGGAAGTTACAGAAGATGGTTATGAAGAACAAAGGAAGATAAATCCGTCTTAAGTTTTGTGGCCCAAGAGCTCAAGAGTTCTATACAAACTTACCACATATATAAAAATGATTTGTAAATAAACAGAATAGACGTTCTTCCAAAAATTTGTAGTATTGATTTTCACAATGTTCCAATGGACATATCAGGTTCTTTCCCAGTAAAGTCCTAAGCTTACTTTTTATGGTTTAACTCACATCAGTATAAAACCCAAATATTTACGTATACAAATTAGCAGACTTGGGATTAACGATTAAAATTAATCGTTAAAAATATGGGTAACTTTTAACTTAATCGTTAGTTTTAAAACTGGTTAACTTTTAACTTTTAATTGTTAAAATATTGGTTAACGATTAAAACTAACTTCAGTTAATTTGACGGATGCCCGGAAAGATTTGTCACAATGGAAATGCCGGCCGTGTGGGTAGGCCTGACGCGACAACATTCAATATTCCTTAGTTTGGGTTATTTACTGCTTATTGGCCGGCCGGAAGGGGTGGGGTGTCTAAAGAAAGATAGAACTAGCTATTAGCCCAGATATCTTATACCTGTATAAGGTACCTGGGCTATTAGCTAACGGTAACATAAACAAACAAAACAACGTTGCCAACACAACCATCAGTGTCATTCAATTAGCCCTTGGGTATACGCATGCCATTATTACAGTTGGATAGTTTTGTAATTTTTTTATAAGTTGTTTAATTGTTTTGCCTTGTTATAGTGATTGACAGTTTAGATTTTATTTAGTGAGTTAGTGATTGTTAATAGTGAGTTAGGTTTAGTGTAGCAGTATTTTAATTTTTTACTTTTAAATTTTAATTTTATTATGTCTTTATTGTGGCCAGTCATTTCAAACTTTTATGAACAAATAACAAGGGAGGGAAATAGTTTAACATTTAAATGCCTATTGTGTTTACCAAAATTTAAAACAATCAAGGCTTCAGCAATTTCTGCCTCCAATTTAAGGACCACTTAAAGGTAAGTTGTGTATTAGCCATTTTAGGTTGTTGCCTATCCAATTTGTGCCATCTATTATTGAGATTTGTGTTTTATTATAGGGCATACGTTCAAGGACGTTTACATATATTATAGGGCGTTTGCAAGCATATTTTCAAAAATTCGTCAAATATAGTAATTATATACCAATTCGAAAGTGGTCCGTAGCTTTTATGTCAGTAAAAGTACCAGGAGACCGAGCTAAAGCTCGATTATAAGCAATGCTATGATTTCAATAATAAATATTGGATTATTGAGTTTTGAGGTTAGGCCTATAACATTAAACAACTAAATAAAGGGTATATACAACATTAGGCTTACCTGTAATAAAAATACAGTTTAAAGGATTAACCATAATCTCAACGCTATGCCTCAGAAATAAGTCAGGCCTAAATTAAAGTTTAATATTTCAATATCGATTTAGGCCTAGGGCCTAGTTCGCTCACGTCAATAACTATTATTGCAAATTTCCGTGAACATCGTTTAGGTTAGGCCTATAACATTAAACAACTAAATAAAGGGTATGTTTATTTAGCAGAAGTATTCGTTGCCATGGTAACTATAAATAGATACAACATTAGGCTTACCTCTAATAAAATATACAGTTTAAAAGAAAGCAGATGATTATTGTAATGGCATTGAAAACATTTGCATCAGCTGTGCTTCGTTTAAAAGAAAACAGATGATTATTGTAATGACATTGAAAACATTTGCATCAGCTGTGCTTTGTATTGTTTAAAATGGACAAATTTCACTTTTTAATTTAATAAAAAGACGTAGAAAACGAATTTTCCCAGACTGGTGACCATTTCCAATCGATTTCTCGTGGCCAAAAGCCCCATATAAAATCAAAAATCCTTAGACAGAGATTCCAGATCCATTTAGCAGACAGACAATTATCTCTCGCTTTAGAAGATAAGATAAACGGTACCAGGAACTGGCACATACTTTCTCGTAAATATATTTAAATTATTAAACAGATTAACGGTGACTTGTAGAGTGGGGTAGGAGAGGTGATTTTGTATTAAAGTTGTTTTCCCATAAAAATCCATAAAATAACGGAAAAACCAACTTTTCTCAAAAACGGCTCAAACGATTTTGATTAAAATTTTACAGTTTATAGTACTTTAGGTCCCTAATAAACTATAAAATTTTAATCAAAATCGTTAGAGCCGTTTTTGAGAAAAGTTGATTTTTCCGTTATTTTAAGGGTTTTTATGGGAAAATTACCCTTAAAAATAAAAAAATCACAAAAATGAAAAAACGCCTGGAGATACCGTGGATTGGTACCTCCATACCAAATTTCATCAAAATCGGACGACTGGTTTAGGCTCTAGGTCTGATAACATCCACACAGACACACACACACAGACACACATACAGACATCACTCCGAAAACCACTTTTTTAGGTTCAGGGACCAAAAACTCAAACTCAAAAATTTTGACGAATACAATACTTTCTCCATATACTATGGTATAGGGGGGGAAAGTAAAAGTGATAGATGTAAATTTTAGAAAGTTATTAGCTCAAGAAACAACAAATGTTCAGTAATGAAAGGAAAAGGTTCAACTTTAGACCTACATAAAAAGTAGTAAACATTTTTGTATTTTTTTTTTTTTCAGAACGTACTAAAGTTTTGTAATTTAGTTCTAACGAAACTGTATCAATATATTTATCAATTTCAAATTTCTTGTAGAGTGTAAACTAGATAAATCAAAGAATTGAATTGAATAATTGTAAAATGTTGTTTTCTAAAAGAATTCATTTAGTGGTCCTCGAATCACAAAATGATACCAAACAAATAAAAAACTCGGATAGGTTCCGAAAAATTTATTTGAATAACAAAACCACAAATAGCGAAAACCAAATCTTATGGGAAAAGGAAGGCTATGTTCGTGACATATAGAACATTTTAAAACATTATGTATTAACAGGCAGTCCTTGTTATCGCAACCCGCTTTACGTGATTTCGCTTTTACCCGGTAAAAATAAGTCATTAAATGGTTAAGTATTTAAGCTGAGTTGTTTGGAGTGTAGGCTACAGTTGATAATTTCATAAGTTATGGGAGAGTTGTTTGTCATCTCACTCTCCCCTCAAGGCCAGGGAGATGACCTCAAGGCTCTCATAATTCATAACGGTACCGTCGGTACCTCTACCCACCCCTACTTGCTCTGTCATTGTTTGAGTTTGTATATTTTTAGAACTTATTCTCTGTTTGAAGTTATTGTTAGTTAATGTTGAATTTTATTATAATGACTTGTTTGGACATTTGTCATCATTTGTGTGTTAAATAATCAAACACGACGTTTCGGAAATACAAATCAATTCCCGTTCTCAAGTGACTAAAACTAACGGTACGTAAACCCAGGCAACTAGGCCTATGTAAGGGTGAACAAAGTAAAATTACAAATTGTTTGATTATTTAGAACTTAGTCAAGTCAAAGCATCAAGCAATCTTTCGCTGTCAGTACCCGTAGCGAAAATATTCTAATCTAAAACGTAGTACTAAAAACTTAATTTCTTTCAAAATATTTTACTGTAATTTCAATTAATTCTCCCTACAACTGTCCATGTTAATGTATTTCAACGCCAAGCCATTTCGGTGCATGTGCAAGAATGTTTTCAAAAATTCGAAAAATATAGTAATTATAAACCAATTTAAAAGTGTTCCATAGCTTTTTGTAGAGAAAGTTTCAAAGAAGTCATATATGGCAGTAAAAAATTATTGATGCAAAATTTACAAAGTTATTAGCTCAAGAAACAAAAATTTTCAGTAACGAAAGGAAAAAGTTCAACTTTAGGCCTACATAAAAAGTAGTAAACATTTTTTGTAATTTTTTTCATAAATGTAAAAAGTTTTGTAATTTAGTTATAAATAGAACAGTATAAAAATATATATCAATTTCTAATTTTTTATTTTGAAAACATTACTTTTATGTTCCTACCACAAGACTGCTAACAAAAGTAGTTTGAATAGTAATTTAAATTTAGGAATGTATCCTTTTTCCAAAAATGAAATATTATTATAAGAAAGTGTAGAGAATAAATCAAAGAATTGAACGGTATACTTGTAAATTATTATTTCACTAAAGTATTTGATTTAGATTTACTTGAATCACAAAATGAGATCAATCAACTCGTGCTTATTAATAAATCTTATATCGTGCCGTATTTTAACTTTTAACTTTAATCAGTTAATTATTTTTAACTTTAACTTTAATCAGTTAATTTTTTCAGACATTAACTTTAACTTTAATCAGTTATTTTTTTCTGGCTTTAACTGAAACTTTAATCAGTTAAATATTTTGGTTAACTTTCCCAAGTCTGCAAATTAGTTGAAAATTAATGTTGCTCATTTTTGGTTTAAATATACAAACAAAATACAGATTAGTTTAAATGCTATAATAGATTCAAACTCTAAAACAGCTCTCCGGTAAAATTTGTAGAATGTGACTTATCAGGTTCTTCCCCTGTAGTTCTCATTTATTAATTTCCTTTTGTTCATGAAAAAACACATTATTTACACAATTATTCAATTTACACGATATGATGATGTAATGTACTGTAAATCATGAAAAACATTTACTTTACAAATGCTTTTAATTTACACTGGGTTTAGTTTTTATTTACAAAAAATTAATTAATTTTCCTCTGTTTTAATTTTGTGTGATGTTTCAATGTGGCACGATCACGCAAACGTTTCACCATCATTAGTTCAGCTGGCGTTGTGTCCTGCTGTTGCTCCAAGTACGCCATGGTGTTGTCCAGTTGTGATGTCACGTCCGCATGCGTCATCTTCGGCCGTGCGCTGTCTCCCTCTTCCTCGCGCTCGCTGTCGCCTGCTCCCTGCGAAGATGTACACGCTACAATTATCTCGTCATCTGTTATGACACCATAACCTCCTTCGTTGTTGTCTGTCAACCAATTATTGATGTCGTTGATATCAACATCGGAACAACCGTCAATTCTTGCAAACATGCCTAACAATTGCTCTGTACTGGTTTCATTTGATTCACTTATTTGTGGAGGGTAAGGTTCATTTCTTCAATTAAATTGTACATGTTTGGCCACATTTTTTCCAGGACCTTTGTAGAGCACTTTTTGGAACATGATCCAAAGCGTCTGAAATCATGTAAATCACGTTTTTGATATTTATAAATTTGAACAAATCAATCACGCTTTGTTCGCCTTCTTCAATTAATTTTCTTAAAAGTTCCCTGCGATAAAAACGCTTGATACTTTCCAACACACCCTAATCCATAAGCTGTAAAATTGGAGTCACATTTGGGGGGAGAAATTTAACTTCAATATCCCCACTGATGAGATCTTCTTTTGCAGGATAAGAAGGCGCATTGTCAAGAAACATAATCGCTTTTTCTTTGAGTTATTTTGCCCTCTTCTGGGACAAAATTATCATAAAACCACTTTTTTTAAATAAAGCTGTCCATCTACGCACTTTTTTGATAAACCACAGGCAAGGATGCACGATTTACATTTTTAAGTGCTCGAGTATTTTTTGACTTGCCAATTATCACTAGTGGAATTTTGTGGTTTCCAGAAGCATTGCTACAAGATATAGCAGTTAGGCGATCCTTGCTCTTTTTGTAGCCCTTGGCTGCCTCATCAGTTTTACAAGCCAATGTTTTACTCGGTAAAACACGATAAAACAGTCCTGTTTCGTCCGCATTGTAAATTTGGTCCGGTGAAAGTTTTTCAGAAGAAATAATTCGTTGAAATGTTTCCTTAAAATTTTCACTTGGTGCCTGATCACTAGGCAGGCTTTCACCAGATGGATAATTGTCTAATGCCATGCCGATTTTCGAACTGCTCTGAGTGATGAATCTAAGAGAGTGGGGTGCAGTACATAGCCTTGTTTTGTCCGTTAGAATTGGAAGATTAGATGTCGTGAACCCTAGAGCCCTTTACCTTTGCTGTCACTCACACAACATGACTTTCACACTTATTTCAATATCCTGGTCGAGATAATGATGTGTTATAGACTAACATCATTTTGAAATGAGTTTGAAACTTCTACAGAACCGGTTCAGTAATGAAAAATTATAACTACCTGGCCCTGGCATTACAGCCAGGTCCTCTGAAAACATCGAGGTAGTTAGTGCTTCTACGATTCAAAGCCTGAACCAGTCTGCAAGCTGCAAATCTAGGGATGAATGAGTCAAGGTGATTATGAGCAGCGGCGCATCATTTGCAAAACCGTCTTTAAGAGACTAATGAAAACATTATATATATAAGCGGCTTTGTCCTGATTAACATACAATCAACGGAGAGCAAAAACTACTTTTGATAAAATTACAAAAATTTTAAGGTATATTTTTATAAAGTCATAGATGCTAACTAAGAAAAGATTTTGCAAAATTTGTATTTTAAAGCATCAAAATAGTGAAAATTTAGGGCATCACTCCACGCCGAATAATAGCTAAGTCAGCTGATTCAGATCTAAAGATTAGCAACACAATTTTAGGTTAAACGCACCCTGAATTAACCAACACACGTTTTACTTCAGCTCGCATTAGAATGCCGAAGTATTGAAATCATGCGATAATTTTGTGTGTCTGTTTTCCTGTAAACACGATATAAGCACTCACAGACGTCGTAGAAAACATCTGTGGTACCAAAATCTTCGTAATTTATTATTAGAAAAGCTTTTGAGCTTTCTACACTTGATTCCACGTTCACCGTGCAGTGGTCTTATGGGAGAATAGACATGTTACTACCATTACAGGGAATATCACCTTTATTGTCATGCGGGTTGCGTCAACTGTACAAGCGTTGCATGGGAGTTGATGCTTTGTAGTTGGCTAGTACCACTGAGACTGTCGTATGGATAACATGGCTTATGGGCGCTCTATACTGCACGGTGAATATGGAATCTAGTGTGAGTTGTAGCATGTCGGGGTCACATTTTTGGGTCAAAATTTTGAAAATATTGAGTGAAAATTATGAAAATACAGTGTGAAAACTACTGATATTAGTGTCAAATCCATAGTTTACAAGATCCCTGGAGGAGTAGTGACACTCAAAAAATATTTTAATTCTTATTTTGTCTAGGAAAAACTAAAAATTGTTCTATAGTCAAGGGTATTCAAGCTTGTTTTTTTTTTGTTTCAAGTGTTTGTTAACATGGATTAACTGTATGTACTGGTGTAGTGAAAACCGTCAGGAGTTATATAAATCCTCTCTAATGCCCGACAAGAGTGACTCCAAACATACGATTCACATGAAGGTCCCTGTATGAATAACCATTTTATTCTTTTATGGATATATTTATTTATGTCTTGAGTTTTAATTTGCCAATTTTTTTATTATTGTAATAGTATAGGATTTAAGTAATGATTTTTTAAAAAACTAATAATGAATATATATGTTTATTACAATTAGGTAAAAGGGCTTTCTACTATGTCAAAAGATGATCTTGTTGACAAAACTACACCAACGAAGCCGATTGTAAGTCCAGCCATGAATGGAACCACGCCTGATATAGTAGCTCCTTCATTTAGAGGTATAATCAATACAGTATTTTTTTGTTACCGACAAAATAAT
This sequence comes from Philaenus spumarius, assembly GCA_018207615.1. Lineage (NCBI taxonomy): Eukaryota > Metazoa > Arthropoda > Insecta > Hemiptera > Aphrophoridae > Philaenus > Philaenus spumarius. Next base: position 187,369 of record JAGFPH010001372.1, read on the forward strand.
TTATGGCTTTTGTTTCTTAAAGTAAATATTTGATTATGTGAAATTTGTTCAATTTGTCATTAATATAATATGTAACTCTTACCCGTAAGATGTTTTTATCTCCCAACTCATAATTTATTTAGTGGTTTTTAGGCATTCTTTATTATCAATTTAGATTTTCTAATACAAAATTATAACATTTAAAATATGTAATATGACTTTTAATCCACTATTCTGCCTAAAAGAAACTTTAGAATCGACTTTATTTATATATATATAATAAACAATAATATTTTTACTCTAATGGCTCCATAATCAAATTTGATTTGCAAAATTGAGTAAGGTCTATTATCACCACTCTTTTTTTGGACAATCACTTCAATTTTACTACTTTCATCATTATTATTATTATAACTTTCTTTTTCTTTAAAATCTTTATCAATCATATCATTCACTAAATTTACTGGAAAATAATGTTCATTTTCATTGTGACATAACTCCTTCAAAACCATGTTCATGTATGTTTTTTATTTTTAAAGAATTAATGCCTTGCAAGAATTAATTTCTTCGTTGTTCCAAATAGAAATGTTTGATTATAAAAATTTACACTATTAACAGAACTATTAGTTTTTATTGTACATATTTTAATAAATTATTTATAATTTTGTTGAGTCCCTAGTGACATAAAAAAGTGTTGCCTTTTAATTTTAAAAGCATTTAATCAAGTAAATGAATATATTTTATTCACCTGTTCCAAAATGGTTAACTTATTTACTGAGTAAAAATAATGTATGATTAAAAATATTTATAATATAATCTGAAAATCTATAGCCAATACAAACCAAAATAGAGTTTAGATTTTCATGACTGATTTAAAAATATATATTTGTATTACTTTATTGCAAAATGTAATGATGTCAATGTCCATGTTAAAAAAGAAAACATTGTTTTTGAAAAAATAAAATCCATAAAAGTAAAAATGAGTTTGTTGCTTCAATCTTTCTATGACAAAGTGCTGTTGAAAATTTACTGCTTTTCATATTTAAGAAATGTTTCCTGAATTTTTTTAGTTTAAAAACCTGAAGAATATTTTATGTAGCTCCTACCTAAAATATGTTAAACGTTTTGACTTATATGAGACTGAATCAGTTGCTTAAATCAAAACGTTGTTACATTTTCTGTTAGTATATTTATTCAATAATTAATTATATTATTTGTAATGTTACCCCAGGAAGAGGCGGGAGAAGATCAGGAGTAGGACGAGGCGGTCGGCGAGCTACAACAGTACCTACGCAAGTTGTTACACCAACCATAAACAATAGACTAACCACAAGTCCTGGTACAATCATACAAACTTCTCCTATAACTCAAACTGAACCTGCCCAAATACTTCTCTCACTTTCAGGTAACAATTTAACTAACACTGCTCTTCAAACAACAAGTCGTAATGTACGAATCAATTCAAACAGTCGAATGGGTAAGCTTCTGTCGACCAACACTTTAGATGCTCAGAATTATGTCAGGAACGGTTCTTTTGGATCTGAAGACATCAAACCTAGAATAAATTTCGAGCCTCGGCGTAGAGGAAGAAAGAAGCAGACCGGAATCGGGTTAGGACGTGGAAAAATCAAAGATCTAGACAGTAGAATTGCTGTTGAAAATTTGAAAAAAGAGATGGATGATTTTCATAGAAAAGATGAATCTTATAATAGGACAGTAGATTCTAAACTAAATTTGTTAAATAATAATGTAAATAATACTGACAAATCTCCTTTGCTTGCTTCTTTGCTTTCGAAAGCTGAGGCGCTTGCAGGAAAAGCAAAAATAAAGTCAGAAATTGTTAATTTAAATGATATAACTAGTCAAAGCGCAACAGAAGACCAAGAAACACTTTTGTACCAATTTGATGGAGAATCGAGCGGAGTTTCTAAGTATATAGATGCGCTAAAGGAAGCTGGCCTACCTACTGATGTACCTGTTCTAATTGACAATGGAGATGGTAATTACATTACCTTAACCGAAGATTTGTTGATGAATGTTTTAGGAAGTAATGAATCGTTCCAATTTCAAGTTACAGAAGCAACGATGGAACAGGAAGATGTAAGTGAAGGGGTTGTTTTACAAGACGGAAGTATTATGATGACAGGAAAACCAGTGAAACAAAATGCAAATGGACCCATTGTAACGATTGGAAAAGATTGTAACGGTATCAAAGGAAAGAAAACTACTTTACCGAAAGCAGTTGCGAAACCAAAACCGTTTGTTGTAAAAGAAATGCAAGCGACAAAATCTGACGATGAAATAATTCCCGATAAAAAGGTAGTAAAATCTTCTAAATCTGTAGAAGATTTAATAAACGACGCTCTGTTAGAAAGCCTTAAAACTTCAAAGGAAACTGAAATCGATCCTGATGCAGTTGTACTATTTGAGGTAACAAATAATTCCAAAGTTACAAAATATGTGGTTTCTTCAAAAGAAGTTAACACGTTAAAATTGTTGAATGAGCAAATTATGCAGAAAAAACAAAAGAATGTCAATACCGAAAAAGCTCCGGCTCCAACAGTCGGTGTCATCGGAGAAAATACTAAAATAGCAGAAGTTAAGTTAAGCAATGGTTCTAATTTAAAAAAGTCAATTGTTTCACAAGTTTTGGAATATGTACATAAGATGGATGAAAATGTTGAAGATACTGATCCTACGAGTGGCTCCAAGTCGGTTAAAGAATCAATTATGCCTGAAACAAATATACAGGGATCAGAGCGCCAATCTCAGTTAGTAGAATTAGAATTTATTGATGGAAATGGTGAAAAAATAGAAGGATATCAGGTAGAAGGTACAATATTAAGAGATAAACATATAGAAGTTTTAAATGAAGTTGAAAATAATGAAGTATTAAATGAAGTTGAAAATAATGAAGTATTAAATGAAATTGAAAATAATGAAGTTTTAAGTCATGAAATTTTAAATGAAGTTGAAAACAATGAGGTTCTAAATGAAATTGAAAACGATGATCAAAGTAAAGATGCAGATGTTATGGGACTTTTGGATATGGTGTGTGAAGACGCAAGTAATGATAATATTGATAATGATTTAGTTCAAGAAGTACTAAATGTAGAACAACTTGAAGAAGAAAATAGTGAAAAAGAAATCATTGGTTTTACAGAAGACAAGGTTGAAGTAAATTTTACTTTAGATGAAAGTACAAAGGGTGAAACAGGTTTCAGGTCAAATGGATTAGATTTAAAAGAAGGCACTGATAATAATAAAATGATACAACATGAAGACGCAGAAATTTCAATGGATGGTGATTGTAATATGTCGGTGGAACAAGCTTTAGAAGCCATGATGGGAGACGATAGCCATTCTGTCGCAGTGGAAAAAGATGAAGTTGCGGAAGAAACTGTAGAGAAATCTATAGAATCACAAGATCAAGATACTGATAATTTAAGGATTGTTCTGAGCCAAGAAAATGAGTATACAGAGAAAGAAATTTTAGAAGAAGACCATGGGACATTTCAGTTTGTCTATACTGATCAAAAACTTGACGAAAGAACTGAAACAGAAGTAGTGATCATGGAGCCGGCGGAGGAATTAATTTTATCTTCTTTCGATGATTCAGAAGGAAAGTTAGATATGTTAGAAGAAACTGTAAAAGGTCAAGAGGATGTTCCTGATGAATGTATCGAGACCAGCATCATTTCGCCTACCAAAAATATACCGTTCAATGTTGGGATATTACCGTTAAACAATTCTCTGGTCGGGATGCAATTGAAAGATGGACATACTGAAGTGCCGGTTTCAAAGCTTGAATGTATTAAAAGACGAAGTTCTGAAGACCAGTGTTTAGTACAAGTGCCAGAAAAAAGACATAGAAGTTTTGAAATACAGGAAGATTTACCAGAACATTTACTAGTTGGTATGGAAGAAGAATGCATCGCGACTTCATGAATAACAGTTTTAGTTTAACTCTATCTAGTATAAAAGTGTTTTTATTTTATGTGTTTACTTAGAGTGTTCTGTGTGTTTTTGTTATAAAGAGTTTTATAATCAAAATTTGTTTTGATTTCATTTTAAGTTATTTAAAAAATACATATATATACTGTGTTAAATTCACTTTATAAATGATAAATATTATTTAAAACAGAGTTTCCAGATAATTTTATTGTACAAATATGGATATGTATATAAAGATTTCTATTTGCAGCATGTTAAATATGTAATTGTTAATATTATTATTTTAGCTAGTATAACATCTGTAATATAACATGTTCTGTCTAGTGTGAATAACAGGTTATGACAAACTATCATGTTTTAAAACAGTTAAAGTCAATCAATATATAACACACAATGTTTGAAAGTAGTATTGTCCTTTAAAAGATATCAATGCTCTTGAATCGACAAACAAAAAGTAGGAGATTTCTCTCAACAAAATCTGTTTCCAGATATGATTTTAATTCTAGATCTCATTTGTTTTTTTTACATATTCTGTTTTTAATTCCTGGTAAAAATAAGAATAGAAAATTTGACAATAAACAGGTGTTTTTCTTGAACAAGCAACTTAATTGTTTACTAATCATTATAACATTCTTTATTTATTGGTTAACTAATCTGACAGCCAAATTATAACTTAGCCTTAAAAATTATATTTAAGCAATAACTGCATATTCTCATATTGACTAAATCATTATTACCAAGGTGTTTCAAAACATATCTAAGCTTACAACATTAACAACAATGGTTAATTTTGATCATATTGTTAGACATGTTTTTTTACTTACTGGGGTGAATTCTTGAGTATAAACCCTATTTTGTATATACATTTATTGATCATGAAAAATATTTATAAATTTAAATTTTCTCAAACCTGCACTCTACCAATTTTGTCCAGTGTTTTGGAAGCTTGTAGATCTTTTCTTCAAAGACACTTTGAGGTTTAAAGTCGACAACCAATTGCACATGCGATCTTAGACTTCTTGATTGTTCTCAGTATTTCCCAACCCAGGGCGTATTTTAAAGGTATAAATGTCTCTGAAATGATTTTATCAACCTATGGTCTGATGTCATCTGTAAGACTTGACCTTGGCCGTCAATCCTGATTTTCTAGTCCACCCTTAGCCTTGCTGGCCCAATCTAACACTTGAGTCCAACACAAAATAGTTGATGGACCTCTTGCTTACTCATGGCTGTACTGAGGAAGGAACAAAGAGAATCCGCCTACAAGAGTGATCCCCTCACTCATAACTAGGGATGTGTCGATACCAGATTTTTCGATTCTCGATACCGATACCGATACTTTGAAAAATTGATTCTCGATTCCCAATACCCCTAAAAAAAAAAAACTGCGAAAAAAATAAATAAAATGACGAATGTCCGCAAAGAATACGACGTCCGAATATTATTAGCGCTAATTTTAAAAAACGCCGGCGTTAAAAATAATTTAAGTACCACAGTAAATGCCCGCAAAAAATCGATGCCCGAATATAATTAGTACCAATTTTATGAACTACCATTAGTGAAATGTTATTAAAAATAAAATGACGAATGTCCGCAAAAGAATACGACGTCCGAATATTATTAGCGCTAATTTTATAAAACGCGGCATTCAAACGCAATTTAATATACAACAGCGTATGGCCGCGAAAAAACCTACTCCCAAAAACAATGGAATGTCCGCATAAGAAAATACAATTAACCTAGTCCAATGAAAAACACGTGAGAGTTTCAGTAACGAAATAGCAGAATGTGTTGCAATTTAAAATAAAACAAGTTTTTAATTATTCGGAATAATATTTTTTTACGACCAACTAGGATTGCGTTACTCGGAATATCATATGTTTTGTTTCTGAATGTTCAATTCGGATAGGTTCAGAAATAATCGGAACTTCAATCATCGAAGATTTGATTCAACGGCGTCAGTTTAGTCTCGCCGAAGTCAGAACAACTTGTTAGAACAAAGTACTGTAATATCAAGTTAATAACGCTGTGTGTAAATACTTACAATATTCAGTTTTAGTGCAGTGTTTTATTCATTTTTTGTATTAAATTTAAATATTTTTGTTTTAGTTACCGCATTAGTTAATAGTAGAGCGTCGATTTGTTCGGGTAATTAAATTGTGTAGGCCTACTCATTTTCGACGGGCGGCGCTCGGCTGACTCAACAGCGGCCGCTGTTCCGTTGAGCGCACAAACTCCCTGAAGTTTACAACTCGGCTGATTATGCGAGTAAAAACCTTTAAATTCGGAATTACTTGCACGACGTGTAGTACTGTAATGTACTTATTTATTTACAGTACATTTCCGCTTTCGGATAATTGACACTATACTGAATTAACATATTAATTTGATTAAGTTTAGTTAGTTGAGGATATAAGGAAACTTAACCGGAGTAGGCTAGTCTTTTCAGCAATGGCATCGAAAGTGTGGCAATATTTTATAATAGACGTTGAGAGTGATGGACTTTTGTCTGTAATTTAACTTAGTTGAATACTTGTATTTAATTATCTGTACATAACATACTTAATCATTTCAGTATTCAAATTAAATCTTATATTTTACTCTTAAATTCTTGTTAAATTCCTTGAATAATAAATAGAACCGGGAACCGAAAAAAAATGGAACCGACCCATCTCTAAATAAAAAGTAAAACAAAGGAATTCCGTCGGGACTCCCATAAAAATCATAAGTCACGGGTATCGTAAGTCCCAACAAGTTTTACCCGACTTCAAACAAATAACATTATTACTTTAAAGTTTAAATACTTTTGTTACTGATCTATAAAAAATGTGTTATTTTTCTTCACAGTAGACACCCTAATTCTATAGACACGATAACAAACGAATCCATAAGTGTTTGACCTTGAGCCTACTCTAGACTTCTTGTTTACAAATAACAGCCTACGCATGAATAAAAATAAAACAAGAAGCATTTACTTAAGAAAGGAAACAATTGCCTAAAACATTTTACTGGGGAAAATGTCTACTTACATAAAATTAATAATGTTTTACATTTTCCCTACTGATATTTATTGTTAAATGCTGAATTGAGTAAAAATAGAGATAATGCGTTTGCAAATACCGGAGATTACATTCACGGAGTCTATAAGAGAATGGGCAGGTCTGACAACTGAGTATCTCTTGGTATCGGTATCGAGTTTCGGCTATCGATTCTCGATACCGATACCAAAGCTAAAGTATCGGTGGTATCGAGAATCGACACATCCCTACTCATAACACATCGACCTTTAATGCCTCACTGTGCCAGAATGTGTAAGATTGTTTGAGGTAACGAGGAACAAAAGTCCAGTCTATAAGTGTCTCACTCTTGTATGTTGTAAATTAATAATAAGTAACTAATAAACTACAATTTGTTTATGAAGTATATATTAGAATATTTAAAGCAGCCTTCACTTGTTTATATTAAATATACTTTGTAGAAAAATTTTAGCTCTGTGAAACGTTTGAATTTGAATCTGTTGATGTAGTGAATGGAAATAAATCACAAAGAGATTATTTGTGGGGGCCATCCCACAACGTCCGACCTGTCATGATAGAGATGTCACCAGCGTAACTCACCAGATTGAGAAAATGACATGGGCCTCAATATGTAGCTTTCTAAACTCAAAAGGAAGGAACAAAAACATCATGACCAATAGTTAATTGTTTCAACTATTTAACCCCTTTAAATCAGTGCCGGATTAACAACCTTTGGGGCCCTGAAGCAAGATAAGCAACAACGGTCTCTTTTAGTTTGCCTTCCCATTTCTAATCTCAGATTAAAATTGGTATTTGTGCATCTGCCTTAAGGTAGAGTTTAACCTTTAATACTACTAATTTTGGACTAATTAAGATTCTTATAGGAAAACACTAAACTTACAAAACTCATTCATTAAACATGCTCATAGAAAATTAATGTCTTTTATTTGGTATGTAGCTGAATAAAGTTGTTAATCATATCATAATTAATGTTGAACTATCTAAAATAAACCAACCAGAAATTAAAGCAAAAAAATTTAAAATTCTATTTTTCCTATATATCAAAGTAAATGATGATTTTTGCTTGAAGAAAGATTTTATAAAAAAAGAAGCTGTTGTTGGTTCCAATAATTATTGTTTATCATATTAAAATTTAGTTTTTCTCTGTTCAAGGTAGCTCTTAAAAGCTACTGGCCCCTAAAGGTTGGGACACACATGACCGCACCGCATCACACCCTAGTGTTGGCAGCTGCGGTGATGTTAGATTATTCCATACGGTGGCCATACGTTTCCATTAGATTATTCCCCCGCCGTGTGTTGCCCAACACTAGGCCGTGATGCGGTGCGGGCACGGTGCGGTCATGTGTTTCCTTGCTTTATGGTATTATAGTAGTTAGTATGCCTCTGCTATGTAAAGTAAGTAAGCCGCTTGAAACAATATAGTGTGACCATAGGATCCTCGGCCGAGATCGCACGCAACTAGTCCATGACCCTGTCGAGTTACACAGACTGTCGAGTTTTCTGTACCTTTAAATTATTCTCTTTTCTTAAATCTTGTGATTTAACTGAATTACATTCATGAAATAGAGGATTTTTTTTTACTTATGAAGAAATTTGATGACAGAACATTTAGTACAAAAGAATATTAACCATAATTTGCGACTCAATCTGCATCCCACCTTAAGTTTCGCATCGGATGGTGTTATGTAGATTTTTTAGTATTTAGGCTACTCTAGTAGTTGTTGTCTTGTAAGCTGTATTTTGCTGTTCAATAATGATTTGCCAGGAAACTACATTCATAAAAAAAATTGCCAAAACACTATTACATTTATAACAAATTTAAAAAAAAAAATATAACAATTAAATTTTATTGTAGCTCAAAAATCACGGAGGATTACGACTTTGTTGTTGAAACATGATTTACGATTAAATGTATTTTTGAAAGAATTGTCCTCTGTGTTTTTATTCTTAGAAATAAGTTTTTCTCATGAGTCAAGCTCGATTTATTTATTGAACATCTGTCAAAAATACATACAACTTTTTAGTAGCTACAGAATTAACTTTTAAGTAGCATGTTAACTTTATTTGTTCACAAAACGATGTGATACCATCACATATTTATGATTGTGGAGTTTATACAAATAATTCATGTAATTTTACACTATTGACCGAAGGTACTTGGTAGACAAACACAATATGAAGTCTTTGCCGACCATGGTTTTTGCCAGTGATGGCATTGACGGACAGACTGAGAAAAATATAGAAAACACAACTTATAAATATTACAACTGAGAACAGTTTCTGGGCTAACAAACAAAAGTAAAGGGAAAGAATGTGGAAGGGTGCAGGAGACTTATTATTGTTTCAGCAGAGGCGAGTTTTACATAAATAAAATACATAGTTGTCATAGTAAGTTACAATGGCAACGCTTTAGATAAAATATAGGGTATGTTAAATTGTTAAATTGTTCAGCTTACAATTATGCGACATGAGGTTGCTGTTTGAAGTACGGAGGACTTGTCTCCTATTTATAAATATTAACTTTAAATAATTCGACCACGCAGCTGTGAACCGCTGACGTGAGTTGAGCAAATTTCCAAAATTAAGTTTATAGGCATATGTTTTAGGGTTTCAACCTACAATTTGGGAAATAGGTCTATTCTTGACGGTGCTGAATAGCTGCAAAATGGTTCGCATGCCATTCCGCATATTTGGGAGTACCTTCAATATACAATGCATTGTGTGTTTCGTACGCCATTCCGAATATTGGGAGTATCTTCAATACACAAAGCATTGTGTGCTTTGCACGCTAACCCCCGTATTGGGAGTATCTTCAAAACACAAAGCATTATGTGCTTCGCACTCCAACCCCACGGTAGAATCAACCACATGGCTTTGAACCGGGTACTTCTATTTTACGTTTTGATAAATTTTGGGGGAACCAAGTAAATATAATGTCAGCATATAATGTCGCGTAAAAAAACAAAATGTGCAGAATAACATCCTACATTTATATTTGTAGAAAAAACTCAAAAACAAATTCATTCTCGTAGGAAAACCTAAAAAAATAGTTACTTCCGGTCAAAAAAAACATGCTTCCGGTTGTTGGATTTTTTTGGCTAATGAACTCGTCCGAGCGATGTAGACAACCAACATGTGTACCAAATTTGAACCAAATCGGACTTAAAATGCGGCCGCTAGAGTGCGAACACATATATACATATATATGTTCATACATATATATATGAAATTTAATAACACCCCAGAACATGATCGGTGCTTATTTGTTACTCCCGACCTTGGGTCTTACCATAAGGGCCCCTGCAATAGCTCATTTTTCCTATGGAAATTCGCTAAAAATTAATGAGGCCAACACTGTGAAATGTTTTAATACATTGGTAAGAATAAAATTTGCTTTTGAACAGATTTAGACAAGACCTTTATAGCATGAAAATGTCTACCGAAGATGCAGAAAATATAATTTTGATTCAAGTATCCTAAAAATCGTATACGGATGGTTTAATATTCTGTCATGAGATTGCAATAAAAAGCTAACTTATGAGAAAATTCACTAATGAAGAAATGTTATACAATTTGTAATGCATTATTTTTATTCACACCAAAATGTATTCTTCCGCACTCGTACAATTAAAGAAGCACAATAACTTCCAGATCATTTAAAAACAAGTGGGAACAGCATAAAATCGCCATCCTTAGCTGCATATTATTTAGACAGCAGATCATAATAATAGTTGTTTAGTCAAGGTGGGAAGGTTTTTTATAACTTTGGTGTGTTTCAGTAATTGTTTTTTGGTAATTTCTTGCCTTCATATTTTACCTATTTTTACCACAAAGTGAATTAATAATATTTATTTAAATGTACAGAGTGTTTCAGAACAGAGAGTACTTATAAGTATTGTTTTTGGGCCAAAGACAATTAATTTACAATATTATTAAAATGTCCATAGGCGCCATTTTGTTTTCTCACTTATCAATATTTATCTCAAAAACGGATTGATGTACTAAATTGAAATTGTACATAGTTTTATAACATGAAGGACAAAGTACAAAAAAATATTTTTCAAAATGGTGATTGTTTAAAATGTTTGAATGTTAAATATCTCGAAAACTTAAATAAAATCATGAGACAAAAGTTTGTCCTTTTAAAAAAAAAAAAAATATTTTTCCATTTATTTTCTTTAGATGAAAGAAACACCAAGCTACGGACAAAATTGTAATTTTTTCTTGATACTTACGGTATATAAAACACATTATTTTACAACTATTGTAAATTTTTGTTGTAATGGTCATGGTTTTTGAGATATTTAACATTAAATATATAAATTGCCACCATTTTTAAATTGGATGGTTGGGAAAATGTATTATTTTGTTTGTGATAATGTTATGAAACCCTATTCAGAAAATCAACTTAGTATGTCAATCAGTTTTTAAGATAAAAATATAATAAACAAAATGGCGGCTTGACAAAAACTAGGTACTTTTGGACATTTTAATAATGATATTGCAAAGTGTCTGTCCAAGAAACTATACCTAAAAATATTGGTAGGTTTATATAAACCACGCTGTATGAAATGTTACTGAATGATTAAAACAAGATGTTGTTTGTTTATCTATAATAAAATACAAATTTCATTACACTACAAGCATTTTGATCTCCAATTTGTTTTTATAGAGATGTAGAAGTTTAGCTTGTACATATAATTCTAATTTTTTACCTTATTTAATAGACTATCATTATGCCTTGTTAATTTCAAATATTATGTATATAAGCACGAATAAAAATGATTTAATAAATTGTAAATAAATTGTAGTTATTGTATTTTTTAGATAGATGTAAGTTGTAATAAAGTTTGACAGTGTTCAGTTGATATTATAAGGATTTTAACTAAAAGCTTAAAATAGTCAAAGAACCAGATAACATTGCACAATGAGTTCTTCAGGAGTAGAATGCTTTGCCTTTTCTCTAGCTAAGAATTTTCCGTCTCAATTTGTTGTATAAAATCAGATCATCAATAATTTTTTTAATCAAAAAAATCGTGTTGAAAGAAATTTTTATGTAAAATGCTAGCTGAAAAATAAAATATTTTTAGGAATTTTTCAATAACTAAAAATGGTATATTTAAAATATTTGCAATTTTTATATAAATTTATTGTAAAATATAAAAATGTAACCTATAATTATTTGTGTACACAAATTATTAATAAAAGATTAATTTATGTATTACTTTTTGATTTTTTATCAGAAGCCCTTAACTGGAATCTCGACCTATTAGGATTTCAAAGATTCTATACAGACTACCATTTACATACAAATTCCATAAGCCAAGCATTAGACAAGTTTATTTTCTAGTTGCGCTAATGGTTGACATTATAAACAAACATTTAGGCAAAAGATTTCCAATATTTTGAATTGGCTCGATTCTATGTCAACTAAGGGAATAATGAATTATTGTGACCTCATTTTAGTCACTCTTGCAGTAAGTATTAGTCATATCAACTTTGTTTCAGATTATATTTAGGTATACAATAATTTTGACGGATTTAATATGTGTATTAAAGAAGTTATGACTTTTTGGATTCAAGTCCTATTTTTTCCACCCATGTGTTGAGGTTACAGTTATCAAAAAATATTCAGACAATGTAACTAATTTGGTCACCACTTGTAAGGGTAGGTTGCACCAAAAATATATTCATAAAAAAGTGTTTGATAATATTTAAAAGGATTACATTACAGTAACTTAATTGTTGTATCCCTTAAGGGTTTTTATAAACCCCTATTTTTTGCAAATCTTGTGCTAATAGTAAAGTTGATGATATCAAAAATCCTTTCAAACATATTTTATAGTACAGAATCGCTTTAATCCAAACCCCAGTAATCCAAACGACTTACAAGAAAAAAATAATAACACAAAATTTAGCGATTGATATGCTGTATCAGTGCATATTGAACAAATTCAAAATTTAGTAGCCAAAAAACACATTTCATCATTAATACAGAAAAAAATTAGTGACTTTTTTAATTTGATTTGAATTTATTCTAAACTGCAAAGTATTTCTCATTTTTCAATAACACTTACGAACCATTTTAGCCATGTTTTAGCTGCTAAATTATGTGAAAAGCAATGATATGTTCTGTAATCCGAACTCCTCCGGTTCTAATTAGTTCGTATTAAAGAGATTCTTCTGTACTACTCTTAGAAGTTATAACAACTTAAATCTGATGCAATCTTATACATTTTAAGGGGAGTAATAGTGGTTTTTGATAACTCCTCCTTATTTCTATCTCTTTCGTTTGACTTCACCCATTTACAAACTCAACCATCTCTATATTTTATGTATCAGTGTAGAAGTAATTTGTGCAAAATTACGGCAGTTATCGTGCCTAAAAAAATGATAAATTTATATACTTTGGGTGGATGTGCGGAGGAATGTAACTGACCACTGAACGTGCAAATGAAAGAATTTCAACACATGGTTTCTACTATAACCACTCTATTTGACACTTGAAGTATCTAAGGAATATTTTTTTAAATCCCAGTGTCCCAAAAAGCCTATCGACTGAGGGGTGGATTCGTTTTTTAACAGTTGTCATACACAAACAGAGGAATGAAAGTTGCATAATTTTAAAGGTCATATAAATCCCTATTTGCATATATTATATTATTCACATTTTCTTAAAATTTTCATTTGCAACTTAATCTTCCTCAATAACAAAGTTATTATATATGATGTAACTGTAATTTTAAATCAGTGCCGTTTATTAAACCTTTTTTGTGCTGCTTTAAAACAAAATGTCATGATTTTTCTATATATCATCAAAAAATACAGTTAATAATTTGTATTACAAATTAATAAGCTTAGATAGCATTTGAATTAATTTCCTTCAAAGTAACAATGCACTTGGATTCCATGACGAGAAGCATTTCAGGAAAGCTTTTGGAAGGGCTTTTAGTTGTGGGGTTGTGGCCATCTCAGTGTTGGGTATGGAGTCAAAGCGTTTTCCTTTTAGTATATTTTTATTTTTAGGAAGTGCTAAATCTGTCCGCATTATGCTAAATCTGGTTTGTAGATGGACAGGAGCACTTTTCCTGGCCAAAAGCATCTTGTGACGCAGCACGTTGTTGTGATGAAGAAAGACGCCATTGGCCCCTAGAAAGCCGATACTCGGTCGAGTCGTACGCTTGACTATCAGTGTGTCGCTGGGTCGTGCCGGACAGTATCAGTCAGTGGTGACTGCTTTGTTTGAATACAGATAGTCTGCACATCCACTCTGACTTTCATGTATTTTTTTGTATGGTGTGGCATGAGTTCAGTAAAATAATAAATTATCGTGTTTTTAAATTGTTATGGTCTGTGTCGACAAAGAGCTGTAAACCAAAACCTAGCTGCGCAGAGTTAAAAATAGTGAAGAAAAGATAAAAGAAATTAAAAAGTTATAAAGGAGATTTCTAAAATAACGACACTAGAGATTGTGTTACTTAAGAACGGGGTGGTGGCGGGAGTGGTCCATGGTGAATGCTGAGCACAGTGGAGCTCCGTGCTGTATAAGGTACTTACTGAGTACAAGCACCTTACAGAGAACGGTGTCATGGCAGTCTACCAGGGTAACTGGCAGTTAAACCACAAAGGGGTCTTTTGAAACTTCTTATAATATAATGTATGATAAAACGTATGTAGAGATGTTATAGTGTATAAGGAAAACATATAACTCCTATATGGTTGGTTTTCGTTTAATTTGTGGTAGGTTAGGTTAGAAACACGTTTAGCCCATCAAGTCTGCGATAGAATTCCTAAATAATATGATTTCCTTTATACACTATAACTCATCGTTATTTTGTGTTTTATCATGCATTATACTATTATCTGTCTGACATAAATTCATAGATAGCCTAATATAGTTTACTTATACACTATAACACATTTTCAAACACCCTGTACATAGGAGTTAATATGATTTCCACACATCTTTATATGTTTTATCATACATTATATTATGAGAAATTTCCAAAGACCACTTTGTGGTTTACCCGCCAGTTGCCCTGGCAGACCACCACAACACCGTTTTCTGTAAAGTGCTTGTACGTAGTACCTTATACTGCACCACGACAAGCCCCGCTCTCGACACCCCCGCTATGACATCTTCACCAAGACACCCTGCCGCCATGATAATTCTAAAGTATCGCAATCTCTACTAACAACCAGTGGCGGATTTACTTACTTGGGGGCCCGTCACACCTTGACTTTTA
>JAGFPH010001372.1:218313-235198 GCA_018207615.1 Philaenus spumarius
GTATAAAGTTTCAACAGGGAGAAAGTATGTGGCAGTTATCTGGTACCGTTTATTACTTTTAGTAAGAATTGTATAGGTATGTATTTTTAAAAATATACATTTACACCGCCTTAAAAATGCCTATCACTGAAGAGTATTACAGTCAGCTCTTTGAGGGTTAATTATAATCTAAGATTAAAAATCAACAAATAGGCTATATTAAACGAAACTAACCTTTGTTTAATGTACTATTTGTTTGATTTGATATTTTCACTTACCGTACCGTATTTGTTTTCTACAATAGGCCTATTTCATTATAAACATATGTTAATACAAAAGAGGTTAACAAAGTAAAGGTACTATAACATCTAATGAAGGTAGGCCTACATCACTCAAATTAAAAAATTTTATTTACCAATTGTAACTGAGCCAATAAGCAGTCTCATATAATTATTGAAGTGTAAACTTCTATAGGCGCACCAAGTCCAAATAATTTGTATACATGTTTGTAAAGCAGAGTAGGCCTATATAGTTTTCTTGTTACTGGGGGTGAATCGGATTTTACCGTCACGCGTTTTACCATGCATTCTGTTAAACGCTCCTAATGTGAAACGCTAATAATGTGAAACGCTTCTAAAGTGAAACGCTCTATTCCATCTGTTTGAAAAAAGTTTTGGTCTTGCTGAGATTCGAACCAGCAGAGTCCATCAGTACCATAGACTATCGCTTTAGCCGGTTAGGCCACAATCGCATTGCTAATTTAGTATATTTGAGTTGGGTATATAAGTTTAACAGATTGTCTGCGTCATAGGCTTAATCTGATAATGTTAATACAATGTAGGCCTATAGTTTAATTACTAGCCTAATACCTCTGAAATGGACATCGTGCTTCCTCATTTTTTAAATAATAATGCATCAGAAAATTAAACATAAAATTAAACTGAAAAATAATTTTTGATTAGGCCTAGATAGAAGAACCAACACATGTTTCTTGAATGTATTTACATTCATTACTATAGCTACCAATAAAATAAAATAACAGATAAAACAGTTGATTTGAATGTATAATCTCTAATTTCTAGACCTGATTCGTTAAGCCTAGATGTTTCTGGAGCGTATTTATATTCGTTACCATAATAACCAATTGAATAAAATTACAGATAAACAGTTAATTCAGATGTTCACCTCAATAACACAATACAATTTAAATTATGGCCCTGGCTGTATGAACTAACAGCTGTTTTTTGGATATTCATTGTCAAAGTAACAAACTACAACCAATTTATTTTTTAGTTGAGTTTTACAAAAGTTTACACTTCTCCCGTGTGGTCTTAAGCACACAATTACATTTTTTTTCTGCTGATGAACTTCTTACAAATCAATGGGGACTCGTGGACTCAATAATTTGAATAAGTCGTATCCCTTTATTATTACTACACATTCATTTATTTTGATTATTAGATTATAATTTTGCACATTTATACTATCAATCTTAAAAATATGGAAAAGACTTTGTTAGCTTCTTGTTTTTATTAAAATTTACCTAATATAGGCTTAGCACAGTTTTATATATGCTTAAAAATTTGTGATAAGTAGAACTATTTTAGTTTATAATCTTTTGATAACATTACATAGGCATATAACTCATTTATATTATGTTCTACTTTTTAACAGAATGATAATCGCAAGTATATAGCTCTAAGTACATTTGGTTTCTATAAAGGAGGCATATTGGATGTGAAGCTTGTGAATTTTCATGCATCTCCGCTTCGCAAAACAGATGTGGTAAGTATTATAATAAACTGACTCTTTCTTTTTAATTAATTAATTTATAAATACAATTCTCTTAATAAATTTATAAAGACTTTATTTCATGCCACTAAGTTTGAAGTTAACGTACAACAAAAGGTTGATTGTATTTAAATACCATTTAATTAGCTAATACTATTAAAATGAATACAATGTTTTTTGAATTTATATAGGATTTTAATTCTATTTATTTTAATGTCTGTTACTCTTCAATTATGTGGCGTGACCCCCGTATAGTTCACCTCTGCGGCTCCCTGACGATGGTGCGACTCCCTTTTTGGGCTGTGACTTCGGTCCTCTTGCGGACGTACGTGCGTTCTCAGGATGGATCGTGGGTGAGAAGGTACTTCAAATAAGGTGACGAACAACTGTTTCACTTCAAAACGTTGATTCAAAGCAAAACAACCTATTCCTCTGCTGGTCCGACTTAACTAAACTAAGCTAGGTAAAGGCAAGCGAGTCTACATGATGTGCTTCTCCAGACCATGGTTACTAACAGACTCATTTAGGCATGAACATTTAGCTTCAAGCTGGCTCCCCCCTCATTTAACTATAAACTATTGTTAGAATGCAAGTTATTATTTAGCACAACCACTATCAACATAGATCCAGTGGTCATTGTCATATAAGTTGGTGGGTACCGTCACAATTACAAATATTTCATTTAAGCCTTGAACACAATGTACAGTTATTTTAATATAACAATTTCATTCTTTGTTACTTTATTTGAGCTGTTTTATCTCGGGTAGAGGGTAGGTGGTTATTAAATATGCAAATTTTAAAAGTATATCTACAATTTAAATCTAAACAATTATTTATTATGTTATTTATTAAAAAAAAAGTATCAAGTAAACCCTCGCTCTTAAAACGTTGCGTGTGTCATACTGCATATATCGTTTGTTTAGTTTTCAAGCTAGTGATTTCCCTACCCAGCCCACTCCCTCTCACACATCTTCTTTAGTTTTTACGAATAAAGTACTGTAGTTTGATTCAGTATCAAGTAAACTTTCGCTCTTAAAACGTTGCGTGTGTCATACTGCATATCGTTTGTTTAGTTTTCAAGCGAGCGAGTTCCGTTAAACAGAAAACACTTATTGACTTCTTAAAAAAATATTTTTTTTACTGGAACATGTACTGTAGGCTATGTATTTTTATCATTTTATATTTGTATTTTATTTTCATTTGGATACTTTGCTAATCATCAATGCAATTTATATTAATGCTTTTTCACTAAATGTAATTTTGTTTAATAAAACTCATACTTGCTGTGTTATGGCAATGTGCAGTGTAAACCAGTATTGTAAAAATATATACGGCGCACAAACGAGTGAGTTCCGATAAACAGGAAACACTTATGAACTTCTTTAAGTAATAATTTTGTATCTGGAACATGTACTGTAGCCTATGGATGTATTCTGTATTTTATTTCTATTTGAACTTTAGTTTTTCATTTGATAATACTGTAGATGCCTTTTTCACGTCTTTGAACATGTTTTCATTGATTTCACCAGTTTACCATTATCCGAAGTCCTTGTTATCCGAAGTACCCTCGGTCCACATTACCTCGGATAACCGTGGCTCTACTGTATATACAAGGATAGTAACTACGTTCCTTCCTTCTCATTTAGGTTATAAAATTTGTTGTTATTATTTGTTTTTTGAAAAAGGTAAGTTTAAAAAATAAGTTTATTTAATTTAACATTTAACTGTAGTTATTTACAATACATGCTTTGATAATTATTTGCTCAATATTTTTAAATTCCGAAGTTATTTACCAGTTTAAAAACAGATTTTGAGGTTAACCTCTCTATGCTTCTTTATACATCTTAATTTTCTATTGCTCTTATAACCACAAACCCTTTACATTTATTTAATTTATAATTTATCAATCATTGAAAATGTTACAGTCGTATAGCTCCTTATTCAAAACTATACGCTTTAGACCAAAATAATGAAAACTACTTGCTTTAGTAGCCTAATAACTTTGTGTTTATACAAAATCGTGACCTGATTATTAACTATTGTTTTTGTCTACTTGAAATATTTTTTTTAACTTTTAAGAAAATATTATTTCACAATAGGTAGCTTAGACCCTTATATTATTTTAATTAAATGGATCACATATTTAGTCAAATTCTACAAATAGGCCATATTCGGAGACAGTTACAATATTTATGAGACAGCTTAGTAAATACTGAGAAATTTATTTAAAAGCTAACAATTTATACATATTTACAACAATTAATTGTACTTGGGTAGCAAAATAAACCTCAGTTAAAATAGCGTGAAAGGGTGTAGGAGAACTATGTTCATTGGGCAGTCAAAGGTTGCAAGAGTGGAAAATTTGTTAGAAATTCTATCAGACCGTTCAGCACAATGCATTGCCAAAGAATTGCATTTTTTTTAGTATTGATATGGAGAATCTAAAAATTAAGATTAGGTTACAAACAACTACAGTAAGACATCGATAATCTGGCTCTCGATAGTCCGGCAGACCTGATAGTTCGGCATCCATAAAAAAATCCATCTTGAAAATTGGCACTCATATTAAAGGAGCAGTTTTTGTAATTATTGAGTGATTTAGGCCCGGTCTACACTGTCTGTTGGCTCCGCATCCGTCAAAAACAGTGTGCAAAAATCTACTGCTCAATAAACTTGTCCAAAACAAACATTTCAATCAACATTTTTCCTAAAAATCGAACCGATTCAAAACAATGTGCTCTTTTCGTCCTTTAAAAACGTTCCTGGTAAAAAGGATCGTTTAACACTTTTGTGGCTGACAGTACTTTTGTTGAACGAATTCCACTTAATAAAGATTATTTGAACAAATTGAAATCTTTGGAAAAGATATATTAAAATTTATCTTAATAGTTGTTCGATTTAAAACCGGTTTTAATCCGGCTTTGCACGGTTTGGATGTGAAAAGGGTTAGAAAAATTTGTGACAGGCTGGAGTAAAAATAGCAAACCCCCCACCACGTACTGACTAATGGAAGCCAACAACCTGAGGCCCATTAGTTAGTGGCAATCTCTCTACTCAGTTATTGTTACGTAGTTTCATCGTGTATTTTATGTGTCTACTCTGTATATGTAAAAATAGTACATGTGCGTTTATTTATAGTTTATTCCCTGTTTAAACCATTTTAAAGGAAGACCTTGATAATCCGGCACGCTCGGGGATCCGGTGATATCGGATTATTGAATATGGTCTTCCTTGATAATCTGGCATCACCGGATCCCCGAGCGTGCCGGATTATCAAGGTCTTACTGTACCTTCTAAAGGCTGTAACTGGCAAAACCATGGAACCTTTAGGAACTCTAATAGGAAGAGTGCCTTTGCACATGCTTTACGCTAGGTAGACTGGATCCCCTAGGGAGTTGGGTGTTTAACTTTTGACATACAAGTTCAGTATTGAAACTGAAATCTCTTGAATGATTTCAGGACCGAACCACAACCAGATTGGGAAATGTGCACGCATTGTGAGTTTCCCCAAGACGTTTAGCTTGGAAACCTATCCTGTGTTTATCTGACCAAAAGGTCATAGAATTTTATACCGAAATGCATCTATACAAAATTATGATCGCCCAAGATTTATGTGAGAGTTTTAAACTCATGTAACGTCTTGTCAAGGCTTCCTTCAGAACAGTCATCCCTCAGATATTTTTTAATTTTCGTATGAGATACACCTCCATCTTTCAGAGCAAAATTTTCGATACTGATCAGACAATAATCTAGGGAAATTAACCAATGACCACTCCATATTAAAAAAGTGACAGTACTGTGTGCATTTTTTTTTAAGTTTGGTGTGTAGGGCCTGTTCTTTTTTGAAGAATAATGTTACTGTCAATAGCAAACAATATTGTATAATGCTCCAGAACCATCTGTGTCTTAAATTGATTGAACTATTCAGTGAACATGCCCAAGAGAATGGTCTGGTTCCAACGACACATCCCAATGATAACTTGGAAGGTTGATATATGATGTGTGTTGTTTCCTTGTTGACATCCAGCTGATTTCGCCCATCAGCTTAAATACTTTTACAAAAATAGAACAACTATTTGAACCTCTTTGACAATGTTTGCCATTTTAGGCCTAAGGTAAGGTTGTGTTGATATTTGAAGGGATTTTGATATTGCAGAGATTTAGAACAGCTGATTAACTTTTAACAATTTAACACAAAAATAGCCTAGTTTATACTTTAAGGTTATGTTTACAACTTCAATCAAAACCTTTCAGTGGTTTTATTATGAAACCTCTATGAAACAATCTATTATGAAATTTACTTTTTTATGCACTTTCTTTAAATGATTTCTTTGCATAGTATGATTAAATTAGATTATTCATAGACCTATAGCAAATAATTTATAACTGTAGTATATTTTAGTTATAATTGATTTTATTTTTAAAATAAAAGCGTCATATACTAATGTTATAATTTGAACAAGACTAATGTTATAATTTGAACAAGACTAATATTAATGTTACTAATGATAAATAAGACTTTATTTCAAGTGCGAAGTTAGGACCGTCAGGTCCATTCTTCCACCTGACAACAAATATATAATAAAATGTACAATAATCAGCTGCTTATTCTAACACTAATAAACTTGCATATTGGCTTCTCCTCAGTGGCTTATCCATTCACAGCTGATTTCTTACTTTGAAATAATTTGTAGGTTAGGTTTTTGTTTAACCCTGGTACTGTCAGACAGAAGTCTCAATTGAGACCTCTCAGCGTGCGGCAGTTGTCAATGGAGTAGTGTGAGACAACTCGACTTGTATTGAATATTGCACACATTAAAAATCATCCAATCTCAATAAAACAAAAACCATTGGAAGGGAAATGATTTAAACTTTAATTTTTGTATTTACAGCTTTTTCTAAAACATATATTTACATATGTAATCATCGTTTTAAAATTGTAGTTTTCTAAACAGCTAATTTCTAAAGCAGCGCGAGAAAGCACAACTAAATGACTCAAACCTTCGCTTTTCTACGGACGTATTTTGAGAAGAAGATAAGGACACCTCAAGAAGTTATTAGATTCATCAAGATTTAAAATTTCTAACATTGCCTTCCATTCGTCACTCTTATAGGTTCTCAGATATGAAATTTTCTGCAAACCCTTGCATTTGACAGATTTCAACGAATGAGAAAGCACATCTTGAAAGCACACGCTATAGCTGTAACCAATCGCTATATTTGTATAATGATATTTATGTCAATTTGAAGAGAAAACTCCAAATTTTCGCTTGATATGAAGTAAACATCATTCAGTGTTCGGATTCTATTCGGGTAATTCCGTGAAATACAGACATTTGTTAAAATCAATAGGCGCATTTCTGTTATAACTGTTATACGTTTTTTCCACAGTCCAGACCATCTGGAACTGTATACGATACGTTAATGAGAGTTTTGTTTATTTATCTAAGTAGTAAAACAAATCAAACAAAGTGAAATAAGTTTATAAAATAAGAATTTTCAAGTATACAGTTTAATTCTATAATTTAGTCTCTACAATTTGTTATAATATTTAATTTTTGGGTAAAGGATATATTACTATACAAAATATTCTTAATTTTGTTAGCAGTCTTAACATAAAAACTGGTGTTTAAAAAAAAGACATTTGTAATTGATATATATATTTTTATACACTTCTGTTTAGAACTAAATTAGGCCTACTTAATCTTTTGTTCATTTTAAACAAATTACAAAAATTGTTTACTATTTTTTATTAAGGCATAGATTTGGACTTTTTGCTTCCGTTACTGAACATTTTTGGTTTCTTGACCTAATAAATTTGAAAATTTTACATCAATAAATTTTTACTGACTTATACAAATTCATTGAACCTTTTTCTACTGTAATGATACAAAATTCGAATATACAAAGTAAACAGTAGTCACATCATTTCAGGGATCATTTCATAAACCACCAATCCCTGATAGCACCAATATAAATACACATACCCCATTAACTTCATATCCCATTCCATACCTTAATATAAAATCATTCATAATAATTGTAAAATCATATAGGCTTAAGATTTAGGCCAATCCAAATGGAAAAGAGAAGAGGAAGCATTGGTTGAGGAGAGAGGAAGAAGAAAGGGGCAAGGAAGAGAAAAAAAAAAAAAAATGGTGAGGTTGGAAGCAGAGTCAAGTTTACTGTTCTGAATTGAGAATAAACCTTTTCATTACCATCAACCTGCAAGTACACAATATCCAGTAATGTATTATAATAATTGAATCAACACTCTGGTAATTATTGATATTTTACATTTCGTTATTATTATGAACCTTCATTCAATTTGGTGAGTGCAACTTTGAATAATTCTGGCATCGCTTCACATGTATTACCTTCAAGCACCATTTCACATTGAAAATCTCCAAATAGTCAACTGACCAAATATCCATCCACCTCCTCAATCTTAAGATATAAATTCAACCAAAGACAAGCTTTTAAATTTAATATAACCTTTTAGTTTAAGTCCAAATTGTAATCATCCATCAATTCAACCTTTAATCATCCCATAATAATCATTCACTTTCATTAGGCCTAAGTTTATAAATAATCATCAATTTTAATGTTAATATTGTTTTAGTATTTAAGAATCGAACATTAAGAATTGTTAATGACTTTTTTGAAGAATCAATTGTATTTTGTTATAACAGTTTAAGCTAGCCGGTAACCAAAACATTAACCCCGAGATTAAAAAAAAAAAACTAATGTAACTACAGTAACCTAATTTGTATGTTATAAGCCAATAAACCCTTTATTCTGTAAAACACATTCATTGTCGTGTCTCTGTTTATTTTATAGTCGACGGTGAACGTGATAGGAAGGGTATACTATAAAATTGGCGCCCAACGTGGGGCCGAATTAGAACACCACAGAATTATTATAAGTAGGCCTAGTTAAATAAAAAAAAAATAATGGCGGACAAACAGCACAATTTAAGAAAGAACCCGAAAGCTAATCCTAAATACGACATTTCTATGACGACAGAATCAACAGTCACGTCTCTTAGCAACACACATCCGTTGCCTATAGCAACGGAAAATAACGAAGCCTTACAACTGAATGCACAATCTAACTTAAATTCAGACACTACTCACGACACCACAATTAATATATCAAAACACAATACCGAAACAAACACTACACCAGAATTATTAAACTCAGTAGATTCAAATACACTGCACAATAATGACGAAATTCCAACTTTAGCGTGTAGGCTAGATGTTCCGCTCGTTCCAGTTCCAACTCAAAACCCAATCGTGTCATCTAAAGATGGCGGCTCCAGCCAGAGTCAACACGGAACGACTGCAATCGAATCTCAAGGAATGTGCAACCCGTGGAATGAAATTCAAAGCTTACTACATTCTATAAGTACACAAAACTCGCAATTGAACAATAAATTTGACACACAAATTCAAACATTGCAAGATAATATGACATCTCAGCTAACAACGTTTAAGAACGATATAGAATCTAAAATAACGAATCTCACGTTAAAGCACGATTCATTAAGTAATCAGCTGACTTCACGGTTATCAGATGTGGAATCCCGTATTAGCGAGATTTACGACAGCAACATTAAACACAGCCTCGAAATAAAAGACCTAACAAATAACCTAAAACAACACATCACAAGCGCTGATCAAAATATAATTACACTTGAAACGAAAATTAATAATAAACTTGACACTGAAATAAATCGCGTAAGCAACGAATTTAATAATAAATGCCATGCAAACCAACAAGCCTTGCAGGATACGTTGGGCACACAATCACAATTTCACACCGCATCTGTTAATTCACTCGCACAACAGGTAAAGGCAATACAGGATGATTTTAAAAGTTACCAAAACACTAATTTGAATCCCCAACAAATCTTTGTCACTTGTTCAGGCAATAACAATGAAACATATAACCCTAAACTACCACATTTCTATGGCAACGTTATAGAGGCTGCAGACTACTTAGACAATGTCAGCAAATACATAAATAAAGTAACACATAATCAAGGGCCTAGTTCAGGACTTAATTCAAATACTACATTCTTAGACATACTTGACAGTAGCCTACATAGCCAGGCATACCAATGGTTTAGGCTAGTTCAAAACGAAATAGGTGACATGGAGGCTTTTAAAAGATTATTTAAGGAAAAATATTGGAATGAGACAATTCAGCGTGATATTAAACGACGCCTAGAAAATGAAAAATACAACCCACACGGACAGCTAAACCGCTGTGACTATTTCGTCGAAAAAGCAAATATTCTACGAAAAATAAATGGATTGATACACGAGGAGGACATAATTAGAATTTTAACAAACCATTTTGACGACACCGTAAGACACGCACAAAGAATACAAGGTATAAAAACAATAACCACTATGCAAACATTCCTCACAGAATTAGATAACGATAACAACAAATTATACACAACACACAACACACATTATAATGGACAACACAACAAACAAAAAGATATTTATTCACCACAGCAAAACTCAAAAGTTTCATTTCCGCGTAGAACACTATTAGATACTCCACCACGAGACGAATGGCACAACACCACATTACCCCACACATTTCCTAATGAACCGCACCAGATGCAAAATAGTAACAAGGAGCAACCACGTTACTCCAGACAACACCAACCTCACATATCACAACCACACACCACATATAGGCCTAATGGCCATAGGTTCGTATACGAACAGAACAACCATACCAGGAATCACGATCGTCAGTGCCAAATGTTGAGTACACAAAGCCCACCTCAGACACACCAACAGAACCATTTAAACTAATACACACTGAGAAACATCGCACAACCGCCTACACAGGAAACAAAGTTAATCACTCCAGACATTTCTCAGTGAAACACCATCGGAAAGTAGGCAACAAGAGCATAGCCCGTTGAGAGGAACACCAAACAATAATCCCCACAATGATCACATGGAGACAGGACTAAATGAAAACACCCGTACAGAAATACATCCCAACACTTCACACGAAATACACACAAACGACAATGAACAAAATATTGAATCACCAAAGAATTTATATAATTTGTTATGCGATAGAGATTTCTTAGTAGAAGAAAGTCACCAAGAATCGTTAAAAAACACAAAACACACAACTCACCTCTGTCCTGAAGTCCGGGTGAAAATTGGAGAGATTGGCGTAGAAATGTTGTTCGATACTGGTTGCGAAGTCACATGCCTCGCATCCAATTGGTTTCATTTACATCGCGAACAATTACACAAACACCCAATGATACCAATTACAAACTTATCACTCATTACCGCCAACGGTCAACGAACACAGAAGATTACACAATTAATACTGTTACCCATAACATTTAGAGACATAACAATACACGCACAATTCCTCATCGTACCAAAGCTAGCCAAGAACGCTATACTAGGCACAGACCTAATGAACACCCTCAACACACAAATCAACTTTACCAACAAAACCGTAACACTACAGCATAAAGACACCCGTGACACAATCACATTCGACACAAAATACGAACGCACCGACACAAACATCAGAAACGATGAAGACATTCCGATCCGGGTAAACACACTGAAACCATGCTTTACACAGCAACACCTAAGTTCACATAACATAGAGGACACGATAGACACGAACACACTGCTAAACGAAACACAGAAAGCACAACTCATCAGACTAATCAGGGAGTACAAAGATGTATTCGCTGAGACACCAGGATTAAATAATAAATACATACATAGCATTAAATTGAACACCGGCACACCTTACATACGAAGAAATTACCCCATCCCGATACAGTACATGACGGCTGTAGATGAAAAAATAACTGAAATGGAAAGAATGGGAGTGATTGAAAGGTGCAGCAGCCCCTATGTCAATCCAATACTAGTGGTTGTAAAGAAAAGTGGAGAATTAAGACTATGTCTCGACGCGAGAAAGTTAAACTCCCTCATCATTCCTGACTTCGACCACAACCTCAGCGTAAACGAACTATTAGCAAGTTGCGAATCAACAAAATGGATATCAACAATAGATCTGACTAACGCATACTGGCAAATACCACTCGACGAACAGTCAAAACAGTATACCGCCTTTCAACACCGAAACAAGACTTACTGTTTCAAGGTAGTTCCATTTGGTCTTAGTACGGCACAGGCCGCCCTGGTCAAAACGCTCGAACTGGTTCTCGAGGGGGCAGCGACCGAATCCACTTTAATTTATGTTGACGATATACTGACATACGCAGACTCATTTGAAAAACACCTAGGACAACTTGACGACTTATTCCAACGCTTCCAAGCATCAAACATGACCATCAAACTTAGTAAATCGTCCTTTTGTAGACACGAAGTGACATTTCTGGGACACAAATACACGACTAATGGGATACGACCTGACGACGAGAAAATAAAAGCCATTACCAAATTCCCATCCCCAAGGAGTTCAAAGCAATTAAAACAGTTCATCGGAGCCTGCAACTACTACAACCGTTTCATTGACCGATACTCTGACTACATACAGCCCATAGCACATTTAACCTCAAAAAAGAGAAAATTCGTATGGACAGACAAAGAAGAGAGAATCTTCACAGAACTCAAAACAAAATTCTTACAGACTAACTTCATACACCACCCCGACTACAACAGCCGCTTTTACCTACAGACTGACGCCAGCGACATAGCGATTGGAGGACACATTTTCCAATTGGACAAGGATGGACAAAAGAGAGCTGTAATGTTCATGAGTCGAACCCTCAAAGGCAGTGAACTCAATTACTATACGACCGAAAAGGAATTATTGGCCATCGTATATTGCCTACAAAAAGGACGACAAATCTTACTGGGCTCACAAATCACAATACTGACAGACCACCAAGCACTTACCTTCATACAAAACTGCCGACTGACAAATTCACGGATCTCGAGATGGATCCTTGCGATACAAGAATTTAATCTCACCATCGAACACTGCCGGGGAAAAGATAATCCCATGGCAGACGCACTCAGTAGGTTTGCGCACAACACGGCAGACAACACAAACCACACATCATACTTTATCAACAAAATCGAACGATCCATAGACAACAAGCTAATACACGACTTAACACACCTCCAACAGCTTCAAAGAGCAGACGCTAAGCTGGGACCAATCATACAACAATGGCAAGACACCAGAGACACAAACCACGCACCAATCCACAATCAATACAAATTAGTTCAAGACACACTCTTTTCCAAACATAATGACACTTGGAAAATTCATATCCCTCACAGCATGATTGACAACCTCATAACGGAAACCCATAAATACTACCTACATTGCGGACCAGCCAAGTGTATTCGATTACTACAGGAAGATTTTATTTTCAATAATATGAACCGCAGAATCAGACAACTACTAGCCACCTGCGACACTTGCCAGAAATGCAAGCAGCCAAACCAGATCTGCTACGGACAGATGAAAAACATCAAGACTGACGGACCACGACAACAACTTTCCATTGACTTCTTTGGCAAACTTCCCACTGGCAAGCGTGGACTCCAATATCTATTAGTAACTATAGACACCTTTTCAAAGTTTGTAAAAATTTATCCCATTCGACGAGCTACCACCCAAGCTACACTGCGCGCATTATTCGAGGACTACTTCCCAAAATATGGACAACCCTTGAGAATCCAAACTGACCACGGAACGCAATTCACAGCCACCAAATGGACCAACACGTTGAAAGAGAACGGCATTCAGCCAATCTTTTCACCAATACGCCGCCCACATAGCAACCAGGTAGAACGTACCAACCGAGAGATAGGAAGATGCCTAAGAACATATTGTAGTGATCAACAGAAAAATTGGGTCGACGTCATACCACTACTTAACGAATGCCTAAACACATTACATCACACCACTACCGGTTACACCCCACAGGAACTCCATTTAAACGTAACACCCACAAGATTTTGGCACAAACACTTCCCCGAACTCATACACAACAACACTGACCTACACCTGAAACTACAACTCGCAAGAGAACGCATCATAAAAACCGGAGAGAAACATGCACAGAAATTCAACGACACCCACAAAATACATGAATTTCATGAAGGAGACCACGTCCTTGTAAGATTGCAGAACGTATCCAAATCTTTAACGGGTGTAACAGCCAAGCTATTCCAGCTATACGACGGACCCTATGTCATACACGAGAAGTTGGGAAAGTCAACATACACACTACGACACATAAACGGCAAACCAAAGCCGGGCATATACCACACAACAATCCTCAAGAGATACAAAACCCTGAACACATAAACAATCAAACACCAAAACAACACCAAATTCCATTTGAGGGGAGGGAACCTTCGAATTTCGACATCTTTACTTTTGATTTCAGAAAAATACATATTTTCTAAAATCAAAAGGGGGCAATTGTAATGATACAAAATTCGAATATACAAAGTAAACAGTAGTCACATCATTTCAGGGATCATTTCATAAACCACCAATCCCTGATAGCACCAATATAAATACACATACCCCATTAACTTCATATCCCATTCCATACCTTAATATAAAATCATTCATAATAATTGTAAAATCATATAGGCTTAAGATTTAGGCCAATCCAAATGGAAAAGAGAAGAGGAAGCATTGGTTGAGGAGAGAGGAAGAAGAAAGGGGCAAGGAAGAGAAAAAAAAAAAAAAATGGTGAGGTTGGAAGCAGAGTCAAGTTTACTGTTCTGAATTGAGAATAAACCTTTTCATTACCATCAACCTGCAAGTACACAATATCCAGTAATGTATTATAATAATTGAATCAACACTCTGGTAATTATTGATATTTTACATTTCGTTATTATTATGAACCTTCATTCAATTTGGTGAGTGCAACTTTGAATAATTCTGGCCTCGCTTCACATGTATTACCTTCAAGCACCATTTCACATTGAAAATCTCCAAATAGTCAACTGACCAAATATCCATCCACCTCCTCAATCTTAAGATATAAATTCAACCAAAGACAAGCTTTTAAATTTAATATAACCTTTTAGTTTAAGTCCAAATTGTAATCATCCATCAATTCAACCTTTAATCATCCCATAATAATCATTCACTTTCATTAGGCCTAAGTTTATAAATAATCATCAATTTTAATGTTAATATTGTTTTAGTATTTAAGAATCGAACATTAAGAATTGTTAATGACTTTTTTGAAGAATCAATTGTATTTTGTTATAACAGTTTAAGCTAGCCGGTAACCAAAACATTAACCCCGAGATTAAAAAAAAAAAAACTAATGTAACTACAGTAACCTAATTTGTATGTTATAAGCCAATAAACCCTTTATTCTGTAAAACACATTCATTGTCGTGTCTCTGTTTATTTTATAGTCGACGGTGAACGTGATAGGAAGGGTATACTATACTACAAAAAAGCTATGGAACACTTTGGATTGGGATATAATTACTACATTTCGAAAATTTTTGAAACAATGCTTGCAAAATAGCTTGGTACTGCAGAAAATTTGTACGAACAGTTAAGGGTTAAAAGTATAGTAAAAGCCTAAAATCATGCTGGGGTTTAACATACCTTTATACTCCTCTATATCATAAACCAAGTAGTAAATTGATTTAGACATTCGGTATTATTTTCGTAGTAAAATTAGGTGCAATAACAAAGTGTGTAAGAAGGAAAGAGGTCTTCCCCAGTATTAATGTTTTTTGTTTTATTAGTTTGGTTTCAGTCTGGACAGAACATTGAACGATGCCATGAGTCCCTATTTGGACATACATCAAGAACGATGTTTACTTGAAACACCCATGATACAACCATCTAATGCTGGAGCGGTTTTCTTTACCATGGATTTTGTAAACAATGTGTAAGTGCTTATATAAATTTGTGTCTGCCTATCCGTGTGTCACAGTCTCATAACTCTTTTATAAAAATCCTTATGTGATGCAAATTAGTGGGAGATGCTATAGTTTACAAATAGAAAGGGTACTGAAGAACTTTTACTGTTTATGTTTCACAAGCAATCTGGATTGGCATAGTAGTAGTGCTGCCAACCTGAGCACAGTGTAACCAACATTGCACCTAAACATAACTATAATTTTATAATTTTGTATGTTGGCATTTCTGATATTTAATCATCAATGTTACTAACTTTTCTATATTTACAAACTTAAAACATACTGTGACTATAGACTAAAAGTTAGAACTTCATGTTATATTTTAAAGCTTTCGTCAATTGAAAATGCATCGAATAAATTTACCCTTGTTATACACATTGGATTGATTCGATGTATCTAATCGTGAACATGGATATATTATATAGAACTAGCTGGCCCGACCCGGCTTTGCACGGATAGACAAATCAACCTGATACCAATAATTAGCCCAAATGTTTTAGTTCATTGTAAAAAAAAAAAAAAAAATGTTCATTGTAGGCCTAACCTAAAATTATATTCAGTTTTTGATCCAAATCAGTTGTTGATCAAAATCAGCTGTTTTAAGCTTTTCATACGAACAGCTGTTTTTTGTGCCCAAGACAAAATCAAAAGAAATCTTTCTTCTTCTTCCTTAAGATTGACCTTCCATAAGATTAACATTGAAACTTTGAGGGCCACTGGGGCGTAGCCCTTATCACTAAGGGGTATGAAAAATAGATGTTAGCCGATTCTCAGACCTACTCAATATACTCACAAAATTTCATGAGAATCGGTCAAGCCGTTTCGGAGGAGTACGGGAACGAACATTGTGACACGAGAATTTTATATATAAGATATTCTTAATGTCAAGTACGGTACACATTAAGTATTTATGTTTATCCCTTTCCAGCCCAAATTAACACACGTGAAAAGTCAGCTGTGACAAACGTTTTAACCCAAATTAATATTAGCCAGTGTTGCCAACATAAAATAAACAATCTATCATATTATTCAATGACAGAATTTCATATCATTAGGATTCGTAGGGGCCTGAGAAAAATGTAAAACATGCATTTAAGTAATGATACAAAAACAGATCATGTGCATGGAAAGGGTAGAATTTTATAAAGTGAAAA
>JAGFPH010001372.1:235298-255600 GCA_018207615.1 Philaenus spumarius
ATGTATAACAAATAGGAACACAACATTTTTCACTTTATAAAATTCTAACACTTTATAAGTTGTTTGTAAAAGTACAGGATAGCAGGGTCCAGCACTCGTGTATATTTACGTTCAGTCCGATGTCATTCAAAAGATACATCTAATATTTCCCGAGTTAAATAAGTTGTGAATTGAGTTGAGATTTAAAGTATTTTATTTTCAGTTCATAATTAATTAAATTACATTTTATAAATCATATTTTCTGTTTGCATTTATTTAAGATGGTTGGAAATAGACATTTCCAATTGTTTGTAATTGAACATTACAATTACCTATTAGAGCATTTTCTTGCACAATGCATAGGTTGTCACCTGTGCCAAAATATGGCGAGGTGCCCTGTTGTAAACCTTAGCCTCTGGATTTAACAACTATCAAATATTGATGATTATGGTGATTTGTTGAAGGAATTTGAAAAAGATTTGTTCAAAGTTAGGTGCAGTTTATTACAATTGTGTTTTATAAAAGGTGTTACGAGTGAGCTATGGTGGATCTAAATCTTGTGAGGCTCTAGGTGATACAATATTTTGGAGCTCCCTTTTTAGGGTGGGGGATTGCAGGGGGGTTCGGTTGTATGAAATACCCCCAAGAAAAAGAGAGCCCTCTAAAATTTGAAACTTTTAAGCGGTTTAAATTTACTCTCAAAACTCATGTACTACACGGTACACTGTGCTTCAGTTAGCCTTGCCTTGCATAACCTTGTCTATAACTGATGCACAGTTACAACACCACAAGTATATATTATAGGTTACTCTACGATCAAACGTGTTTATATTAAGGAAGGTTAAATACAAACTGTACAAACATAGATATGTTTAGAAACTAAAAAACATTCTGTGATTGTATAGGTTATGTAAGTGCCTTGTGTTTTTATTTTTAGGAGTTGCAATTCTGTTGTACAAAAAAACGTAATTGCTACAGTATAGACAAAAAATATCGAAATCCCATATTGACATTATTCTTCTGATATTGCGATAATATCGAATCTAGACTCGCAACGGTGCGGACGTGTTGCCCGCATAACAGTTCTTCTAGAGACTCGCAAGGTAGTAGACGTATGTAAAGATGGAGAGGTTTTTCTAAACAGTACAATTAGTGTTATTTTAGTCAAAAGTTGACTAAATATAGTTAAATTATCAATCGGTGTATTTATAATCTTCGACAAAGTGATTTCTTGTAGAAAAAATTGAATTTCTACCAGTTAAATGGAAAAGTTGTCAGAGGCCTAGTCTAGGTGCAATTTATATTGGAAAACGTCATACGTCTTTATTTGAAAAGGTTCGAAGTGGTGTTGTGAGCTGAGGACCAGTGCGTATGTGAATAAAGTTGGAGAAACTGGAATTCATCAAATTTAAAAAAAGTGACAATTTTAAACTAAAAAACGATCAGGGGTAAAAGTGTGACGTATTACAATCAACATTCAAACAGCGTATAGGAAAAACTTGCAAGTATTAGCCATAAGTATATTTAGATTTTAGACACTGTCTGCTTCTTTTTCTTTCTTTGATGTATTTATTTAAGAAACTAAATTATTAATATAGTAGACTTTAATATATTCATGTTAAAGCATATAATGTTTTATTTAAAGATCTCAAGATTAAGTAGATTCAATAAAATGATTAAATAAATCTCAAAGTCAATCATCATGCGAGTCGATTTCTTTTGTTTTGCATCCATGATTCAATTATAAATTTAAAGTAACTTTATTTAATCTTTTTATTTGAATATATTTACATTTTATAAACAATAAATAATAATTGATAAGAAGAAACACATTCTATATAATTTTTAATAATTAAGAAGTTTTTTTAACTTTGAAATTTTTGGCTAGTCGGGACAAGCATTTTTTTAACTTTAACTTTCATAAAACTTTTGCAGCGAGCCATTTCGTTACAAAATGGCTTTCCCAACGTGGGACTGATAAAGTCAAAAAGTCCTTTTGTAACATCTTCGTTGCAAAATTCAACAATTTTGGAACAAATTTTGCTGCCACACTTTCCATATCCAAAACATCCAAAGAAGTTTCATGGCATGAGCCAATTGATATGCAAATATCACTTCTCTCATTGTGATTCGGCGATCATTCACAATCGATGTTCTCATTGGTTGTTGATGTGCGGGGGTTACCTGGGCGCTCGTCATCTTTGACATCTTCATGGCCTTCTTGGAAACGCTTATACCACTCGTAATTCTTGTTTTACTAAAAGCAGACTCGCCAAAAACAATATTTAACATTTCTAAAACATTGCTGACCCCATTCTTATAGCAAAATTAATGCAAATTCTCTATATCCATTCAAAATGTTAAGAAATGAAGTACAATAAACACACAGTAATTTATACCACCCCAACGCTTTTTTAAATTTTTGTTAGAACTTCAGTTTTGTTTGGTAGCCCTTGAAGTACCATAAAAAACTTAAATTTTGACAAGTATTAAAAAAATATTATTCTAAAAATTTAGTTTTGTGTTTTTATTGTAGTTTATTTCTTTCTTAACAATTTAGTAAAAAAATAATGTTGCTAGGATGTATAGAACCGGACTAATGAAATTTTTAGCAAAGTATTGCAAAATTAAGGCCTGACTTGTAAAAAAAGTAACGCACGAGGGGTCGGTCATGCTATAAAAAAATTTGTTTCCTCATTTTAAAAATTATAGAAAAGGTCTGTCTTTGCAAAAACTGGAACAGTAAAATGACAAATGCAAATTGAAGTATCAATACGGTAATTAAAATGTTGGACTATATCATTCTATGTACTCCTACATACCTATACTGAGTGTTGTTCACTTTGATGATTTAAAGTTATTTGTATAATGTTTGACCATTTGTTTTACTTATATACCTGTATAAATTTTGTTAGCTGTGAAAACTTTGATCAGAGTGAAATATTGTTTTTATTTCATAAATTGGTTGTATACAGGCTAAGAGTGAACTGCACTTCTGAATTGAAGGATCTACACATCTACAGAAATGCTAGCCTCATCCCAGCTATTAGAGAGAAGAGAGACTCACTCAGTGATCAGAGTCTGCTACTTACGAGGCACAAGCGTCATGTCTTACAGAGTAAGTACCGAATCTAAAGAATGCTTAATAACAACATTAAACATTTTTGGGCCTTAGAAAAGGTACAAGTTGTATCTTATTTCTCTTTGTTTTCTCGCGTCCCGTGCTGTTTAAACAACTACAATTTTAAAACGATGATTAAGCCTAGATATGTAAATTATACATTTTACAAAACATTTGTAAATACAAAAATTAAAGTTTGAAACATTTCCTTTCCAATAGTTTTTGTTTTATTGAGATTGAATGGTTTTTAGTAGGTGAAATATTTTTGAGGGAACCCACAGGCAGGTTTTGGAGGGAGGAGATTTGTGCCATGGGCTTCGGGGGAATGGACACTCCTGTTTCTTTTTATGTATTGCATTAAATTTGTGATGAGCAAATTGACAAAAACCATGTGTCAATAACGTTTTAAATCGTTTGTTGCAATGCCTTGAATATTATTTATTTACCACAATCTTACTTAGCAATAAATGCTAATCCAGCTAAACGTCCCACAACCGAGATAATTTTATTTCAAATAATTAATTAACTTATTAATCATAAGTCATAAGATAGGCCAGAACAAAGAAAAATGATGCCATCTTAATTAAGTAGCGTCGCACAACGTTACTTCCCCCCAAGGTGCTAAATCACAGAGCTGGAATCACAGGCATAAACATATGACTTGTGAATAGCAGATGTAAGTTAAAGGTAAACAAACAAAGTTTTAATTAGTAAATTCACACATCATTGTTTCTATAAATATAAAAATTATTATTATTATTATTTTTTTTTTTTTTTTTTTTGACTTGGTAAGAAATTCCGTAATTCTTTCTTTTTTTTAACTTACAAATAATTATTAAAATTTGATTCATGCAACGCTTAATGTTGCACCCTTTGGCTAAAAAAATCGCCAGAACTCTGTAAAAATTCACAGATTTTTTTCTAATTACATGTGGACCTCCACATTATATAAAACATCCATGTCCACTTTTGCAACCACTGCTGCCAATTGTCATAATTGAATCTTTATGTTTTCCTCGTACATTGTTGTGGTTATACAGTAGAGCCGGGGTTATCCGAGTTCCGGTTTAACCGAGGTAGTTAAATAAAGTAACCGCGCAAA
The DNA here is from genome assembly GCA_018207615.1 of Philaenus spumarius. NCBI lineage: Eukaryota > Metazoa > Arthropoda > Insecta > Hemiptera > Aphrophoridae > Philaenus > Philaenus spumarius. Next base: position 239,501 of record JAGFPH010001372.1, read on the forward strand.
GTGAAATCCGCATATAGCACTAAATCTACTGTACTGTACTTATATTAGTCATATAATATTTCGTCAAAAATGGTTTCAAAAAATAAAAAGCACTTTTTTAATCATTGTTAAATACAGTACTGTACAGTATAGTAATTCCAATGCTTTGCTAATCATCAATAGGATTAGGATTTTTTACGTTTTTAGGTATTTTGACCAGTACAAGTACTGTTTATTCAAGAGAATAGTATACTTTTTATAAATAAATAACATAATTAATTTATTTATAAGTACTGAACTAAATAAACAATCAAACAAATGACTTGAAAAACCAATAATATTAATCAGGTAGTCGGATACACTTAGTAGCGTATAAGAGTAGACAAACGTCTGTGATTATTGTTTACGCGATGGTGACATCATCATTCCTTATCTTGCACCTGCTTCTATCTTACCTTCTATTGTGTCTAACTTCTATCCTACGCAGCTTACCCCCTCTCACACTCCTCCTTTAGTTTTTGTGTGAATACAGTAGTTTGATTCAGTATCAAGTAAACCATCTCTCTTAAAATGTTGCGTGTGTTATATTGTATACCGTTTATTTAGTTTTCAAGCGAGTGAGTTCCGTTAAACAAAAAACACTTATGGACTCCTTCAAAAAATATTTTTTTTCATACTCGCTGTGTTATGGCAATGTGCAGTGTAAACCAGTTAAAACCGGTAGTGTAAAAATAGATACGGCACACAAGCGAATGAATTCCGTTACACAGAAAGCACTTATGGACTTGTTTAAGTAATAATTTTTTATCTGGAACATGTTCTGTAGCCTATGTATGTCTTTTAATCATTTTATTTTTATTTGGACTTTAGTTTTTTATTTGATAATACAGTAGATGCCTATTTTTTACATCTTTGACCACATTTTCATTGATTTCACCAGTTTACTGTATGTACGTTTCCCCTCTCGATTTTTGACAGAGTTCGTGTTATCTGAGTTTTCCATTATGCGAGGTACGTTTAATTTTAAGGGTACCGTAGTCAGTACGTGGAAGGGGGGGGGGTTGCTATTTTTACTCCAGCCTGTCACAAATTCTTCGAACCCCTTTCACTTCCAAACCGTGCAAAGCGGTTTTAAATCGAACAGCTATTTACAAGAAATTTAATGTATCTTTTTCCAAAGACTTAAATTTGTTCAAATAATCTTCATTAAGTGGAATACGTTCAACAAAATACTGTCAGCAACGAAAGTGTTAAACGGTCCCTTTAACCGGAATCGTTTTTAAAGGATAATGAGAGCACATTGTTTTGAATCGGTTCGATTTTTAGGAGAAATGTTGATTGAAATGTTTTTTTTTGACAAGTTTATTGAGCGGTAGATTTTTACACTCTGTTTTTGACGGATGCGGAGCCAACAGACGGTGTAGACCGGGCCTAAATCACTCAATAATTACAAAAACTGCCATTTTTAATGAGTGCCAATTTTCAAGATGATGGAAAACTATGATGGAACTATCGGGTCTGCCGGACTATCGAGTGCCGGATTATAGAGGTCTTACTGTAGTTTATCCAATATTTAAACTGTTTATTTTGTCTTTTCCAATCTTATATAACATACATTTTTATACGTTATTCGGTGCCGAACAAATATTTCACTAAAGCACTGAACATCTGTGATTAAACTCAGTCCAACTGCTAGCCTGCTAGTAAATTTGAGAAACAATGATTTTGGTAACACTTTCTGCATTTTTTTATTTGTTTATACTTTATAACATTCTTTCACTTTGTCAATCGGTTCTTAATCTAAATAAATTTACAATGCTTGAATTTACACTTACATTACTTATATTAACATGAAGTACAATTACATAGAAGAATAGTGACAAGGTTCCTTCCTTCCCATTTAGGTTATGAATAACATTTGTTGTTATTATTTGTTTTTATTTTCAAAAAAGGTAAGTTTAAAAGTAAGTTTTATTAATTTAGCTGTATTTATTTATAATATTATGTGCTTTTATAATTATTTGTTTAATATTCTAAAATCCTGAATTTATTTCCAAGTCTAAAGCGGATTTTGAGGTTATTATTTCTTGGCTTTTTTGTAAATCTTAATTTTCACTGTTTTTACAACGACAAATCCTTTCTCTTATTTAATTTACAGTATATCAATTCTTGAAAATTGTACAGGCTAAACTTTACTATATTTCTCTTTGTTAAATTTTACAATTTCTCTCGTTCTTAGTGGTCGCATACTTTAATTGAGAAAATTAAAACGGATCAGAAAATTTCTTATTGGCAGCAAAAGGGGGAAAGTACCACAGCAGTTATGCAAATTTAAATTTACTTTTGGGGGAAAATGGGTATTTTAATGATAATTTTACAATAAGGGAAATAAAATGGATATTTAAGAGTAGGGCAGAATTAATCTTTTTAAATTATAAACCGTGGGTTAAAGGGGGAAATTTCATGTGTTCGTTGTGCAACATGGGAGTAAAGGAAGATGTTTTTCATTTTATTGCAAAATGTCCGATATTAGCCGAATTTAGAAAATCTTGCTTTAATCGAAAGGTATTGTCTAAACCAGAGTTTGAGGAATTTCTTAATGGTAGGGATTGGTCAACTCTTTGTAGATTTGTTCAAAATTCATGGCGGTACAGATGGAGTCTTATACAAAAGTTTAATTTCTCTTAATGTTTATTTTGTTGTTGGATAAAATTGTTAATTTTGTTGATAATTTTTGTATTAGTTGTATGAATGGGTGTTAGAAATGATGACACAAAATTATTAACTTGATGAATTGTTTATTTTGTTTCTTATAATTGTGTGAATGTGTATACATATAATTTTAATAGAGTTTGAGTCTAGTGTTCTAAGAATAAGGGATGTTTAAGTTGTGACATGTCACCTTTTTGGCAAAATATAAAAACACAAGTATTATGTGACATTTGAGAAAATGTCATATAATATAAAAAACATATTAAAACAAGACGCTAATTAAAATATAAATAAAAGAAACAAAGCAAATCATATTAAAACAAGACGCATTTTTATTTCATATAAATAATAATACAATAGAATAAAATAACATGGCATATAATATAACTTCATAAAATAACCGGCATAGTAGAATCATAGATGTAAAATACAATTATATAATATAAAATATACAGTGTAAAAAATATTAATAGTAAAGTAATACAAAAGCTGGCATACGACGAAAACCGTGTCTGAAAACAACGATAAACAATAATAAACAATAAGAAACTCAGAACAATAAAAAAAGTGAAAATACATAAACATTAAAAGTATATGTGATTGAGATATACTAGGCGAAGTGGACGAGTCCATTGTGACTAGCCTCCCCTAATCTCATCTTTACGGAAATAGAGAGTCTTAGCAGGCATCCGGAATCTTCCTTCTCAAGATGGCTTTATATAGTTTGGGTGAGCAGTAACATGGCTCTGTAAAAAATGTGAATTCTAAGTGATGTATCTTACGAGTTAAGTAACGTAAGTTACCTAAAAAGTTTATATAGGAATTCGGAAAATGTGAGTACCGAATGACTTCCAAATCAAACATGTACTTTGGACGATATTAACTGTTTTAAAAAGTCGCCATGAGGCATGTACAACGTTGTGCGCGAATGAGTGTAAAGTGCCTTTCTTGAACAGGAAAAATGAGCAAGTATTGCTAGCTTTATATATTATTTTAAGAGCTCAGACATGTCTTTATATTCAGACAGCTTCAAATATCATTTAAACTCAAAATCTTATGAGATATAAGTAAAATAAATTAGACCCTAGTTACATGCCATTTTTTAGAATTGATTTGCAGATAAATAAATTTTCAAGCGTCTTTAGTTTTTTAGGGTTTTAGATTAATAATAATATGAGGTGTATGTATAAATTTATAAAGTGCAATTATAAAATAAATATGGGTGAATAGACCAAAGTGTACCACTGCCAAGATGTCTCTTGAGTCAAGTTTATTACATCCTTATGCCTTCCAAAGTGCTACTATACAATCAGAACCTACCCTTAGTAAAATTTAAATATTAAAATTTTCATAAAATTAAAGTATAGCCTAGCATCATTCTGATGTTAGAAAATTTTCATAAAATCAGAAGTCCAGAGCGTTTTTTATAATTTTTGATTTTTTTGGTCGACTTCTTATATAAGATAAATTTATTAAATTAAATTTTTGTACCTAAGCAAGTTACAAAGTTTACTCAATGGTATTTTGACAATATTAATTTGATAAATTGTTTATTTTTTTTCTTTATAATTGTGTAATGTGTATACGTATAATTTGAATAGTGTTATAAGAATAAGAGATGTTTACTTAATGGTATTTTGATATATTTGTGTGTTTGTATATACATGTAGCAATGCTTATGTTTAATAAGTTAAAAATTCAACCTAACAGACGGCCGTATAGCCATTGTTAAAAATATGTTAAAAATCTATGTTGCTGAAATAAGTTAACATTAATAAAGCATATGTTCTATTCTATTCTATTCTAGTGGTCGCATACATGTACAGATATTTTAAAACCACTTTTTTGGCTCAGGGTGCCAAGAAGGACATTTCTACAATTGCATATAATAGACATAAATTTGATACAAGATAGTTAAATGTTTCCTTTGTTTATTGACAAAATCTAGATAAACTAGAAATGAGTTGATTTTACTGATTTAAAAATGAACGATTACCAAAATCAAAATTTGGATAGGCCACGTTTTGGATTATTTTTAACTATTTATAAAAAGTATTGATTATTTAGAAGAATTAGTATTTAAAGTAATTACCTAATAATGTTAATTCAATAATGGTTACAGGTGAAGAAAAAGAGAGAGTTGCTAGAAGTAATGTGGCGTCACTTCCAACATGTAGTGAACTGCAAATTCCAATAACTGTTGATGAGAAGAAAGGCTACTATACCACTAATGTAAATTATATACTCACTCATTCTTGAAATGTCTGTGCCTGTTTCACATAAATATATTTGTTACATAAACTGGAATCTGAATAATATATGGCTGCTAAAACAACAAACAAATTCTGATTTTCTCTATTGAGACATAAATAAATATTGAGCTTGACTTGTGAGATGATATTCGTGGCAAAATAAAACTTAAACACAGATTCTTGCAAATAATTAGTTTATTAACTCAAATTGTTTCAGTAACAATGTCATTTTTTCTGTAAATTACAATAATCAATTATAACTTACCAAAACAATGTGCCACACCCGTATTTATGCAAAACTAAAAGGGGTGTGGCCTAAACCTAATTTACAATAGTAAGGCATTAAAAACTGCCTAGCGTTGTTCTAACAAGCCTAAAGTTAATTACACAACTCAAATAAAATTACTAAACTACAGTAAAGACCATGAAAGAATACTGTTGAGGGACGGGCTTGTGTACACCAAGACCTTGAACGCTCCAATCACCTTAGTGCGACGTAGTCACGTTCTTTCCATGCTTCTAACTGAAAGCGGCTGACTCAACGCATTTATAATTCTTTAAACTGTGTGCTCAAGCCTCATGCGGTAAATACCAGGAGTGTTCGAGACTATTAGATATGGCAACGCTGCGCGCTGTATTGGCCGCCACGCAACAGTATTCTTTAGTAGTCTTTAATACAATACAGTTTTTAGATTAATAAATCTAACAATACAGTTTTTAGATTAATAAATCTAACAATACAGTTTTTAAATTAATCTAGTATTTTGTGTAGATCCTAATTAACTATTTTCAACTATGTAATGTAATTTGGTAATCTAAACTGAAACTAAACACAATAGATGCTTGGTAAACTTTTTATATTCACAAACACCACAGTATAATTGCAAATAATGAATTAATTATGACTTACCTATACAAAAATAGATACACTGTATACATATATTTTTTATAGAATATTTACTGCCCAAGTCAATATTTTATGTGAAATGAGTTTTTCCGAAACAATGTTTATCTCCATAATGATTTGAGCTATTAAATTGAAAATTGGTAGGTTTCTTGAATCTTGCTAATCTATATTTGAGATAAAAGTTTACAAAAAAATTCTTTTAGGGTTTCAAAATGGCAAACATTTTTAATCCTAATAATTTGAAAACAAATTATTTAAAAAAATAAAGTCATAAAAGTTAGCTTCTTTCCATACAAACATTTTGGTATTTTGTTGCAAGTTCTCCAACAAGTAATTACGGAGATATTAAAATTTTTGTGGTTAAGTTTTGTGTAACAATATAATAGATTATGCTTTGAAATAGGAGCTGTAAGAAGAAGCAGATTGACAAACAGCTGGTGTTCTTTAACTGTATTTACCATACCATCTAAGTAACTAAATTGACAACAGTTTATTTTTTTTATAAAATTGCTCGTTTTCCAAGTTATTAGGATTCGAAATTTTTAAATAATAGTCGCCATTTTGAAACCGTATATTTTTTTAAAACTTGTATCTGAAATGTAGATTAGTTAGACCTACATACTTACCAAGTTTCAATTATATATATCAAGTACTGACAGAAGGACTGGATGGAAAAATTATTTTGTGAAAAACATAAAGTAAGGTTGAATCCAGTTTGTGTTGACCTATAGAATTACCTGTTGAAGTTTGGATCAGTAATTTCTGTTTTCAGTTTGTCATCTATATTGCAAAAGAAAAGGAAGAAGGTCTTTACAATCTCTATTTCCACAGTTGTCCAAACTATCAAGAAAATACTGCAACGGAAATTGGATTTACGGTTAGTTTTAAGTTGTACTCATATTTTATTTGACAATAATTAATTTCTATTTTTAATAGTAACCATTTGGAGACCAACTTTCGATACATCGGATGTTCCGAATTATATTCATAAAAGTATATAATTTTTACAATATTTGGATTTTTACATAAAATTGTAGATAAAGAATAATAATAATCAAAACTATTTATTATAAGAAATATGCAAAAAAGAAATATTTATTAATCTCAATCTCCGACTGTAACTGCACAGTTGCACCAGCGATCGACAATTACCGGCAGTTCAGCTTTTTAGTTTTCAGTTTGTTTTTGTTGCATTAGCGTGTTGCTCCTTAAGGTTGTGCTTGGTTTTTGTTACTTTTTAGCATTATTTAAAGTTTTTAAAATGAGTAGATGGGAAGATGAAGAAAACTTACATTCTAGTGAAGTGGAAACTGATTAGGTCCGAGTTAGATGACGAAACGGTAGTAATAATTTTACAGGGGAAAATCTAACCATGGTACACAAAGAAAATTATATACATATTTATATATTTTTATTCTTTTTCTGCGTTTTTGGCTAATTTGAATCAAATTCAGTTTCTATGATCATATAATTTTTTATTTTAGAGATTTCATGTAGTGGATCCTAATTTGTCATTTTTGCTTATTTGTCGGCTTATCAATGTAACTTACATTACTCAAATAACTGATGTTTTAATCTAATGCACATCAATGTATATTTTATTATGCAGTATAATCACTCACTATTTTTTTGTTCATACTCAAAAAACTTTAAAAAATAGAAAAAAAATCATTAAAATTGTAAATTTTTCTTAAATACAATAAATAAAATCAAATATTTTTTACAGTATTCAATGCTAGAACAATTTGCTGGCAACAAAATTCACTAGAATATGGTAAATAAAGCTTTATAAAGTTATGCTAATTTTAGTAAATGGTTGCATAAAGCACAAAATAGACCATAGTATTCTGGGGCTATCCGAGTATTTAACCCTTCCCACGCTCACACTGTAACGCTACATGCCTCCAAAAAATTAAGTTCTTAATAAGTCAACGCTAATTTTTTTAAATTTTCTTATACCAAAAAAAGAGACATGGGAGGAAAAAATAGTTTCTTTAATCAAATTTGGTTTATTTTGCACGGAGTCTGCAAGTGAATTGACTTGCGAGTTAGTTCGTTTACAGCGTTAGCGTTACTCGAAACAGAGCACGAGTGGTGTAGTGCGCCAACTTAGGTGCTCCTCCCACAACAGTCGGAGGGGGCTGAGTCGACCGCCATAATATTTTTTAACCAAGGGATATATTACCCAATAACTGCTGCCCTCAAGCGGCAAAACTAAAAACTACTTAGATCTGACAATACACTCAATGTTTAAAAGCGAGTATATTTGTCCACAGCATTTTGGGCAAAGTTAAACTTAGCGGTTATATTCGTCTAAAGCGCGGGAAGGGTTAAGTGTCGGTCTCTAAAGGATTAATACATTAAAGACAAGATTTATTTATCAAGAACAAGTAGTTTTATTATGGTTGATTACTCTAGATATATAATATTTCTTATAGATGGAGATTATGGAAAACAATCATGGGAACTTCTTATCTGCAGGTGAAATGCCACTACCTGCATTATACTTTATGATGTCTCTACTGTGTTTCCTCTCTGGTTGTTTTTGGGTTTTCATCTTAGTAAAGAGCAAGTGAGAATCAATTTAATTATTTACTTTATTTATAATTTATTTTTTGTGTTAACTTATTTCTATCTATGCATAATACTTTTACTAGAGCAACAATTTGACAAAATCTATCTCAATCAGGGATTAAACTTTATAATAAAACTTCATTTATCCATTAAAAATAACAAGAAAAGTATTAAAACACATTTAAAAATCAAAACTTACAAAGCATTTAAAAAAAATAATTTTATTATAATAATAATAATATTATTATAATAATTATTATTAAATTAATATAACTTTTTAAATCTAAACTTTTTAAATAAAAAACCTAGATAACTTTTTAAATCAAAAACTTTATCAGTCTCAAATCAGGAAAAGGGTTTGGTAGTTATATTTTGAACATTTTCTTTTAATTTGTACATTTTTTCATCATGCATTGTAAAATAAAAATAAAATTATTTCAACACAATTTGAAATTAGTCCTCATTCAAATAAAAATGTTGAAGTTATTTTTCTCCTTAAATCATTGGGTGCATTGATTTTAATTTTTGAATGCCTTCAGTGTTACATTGTAGAATTTGTTCTTTCTTATAAATCTCTTTAGGAAAAAACTTGCTAAGTTGAAAACAAAAAAATTGCAAGGATAAACATTTAAAAATTATTTCGATAGTTGAACAGTTCAGGCTTTCAGTTATTGGTCGTCAGATTTGTATGACATTTTCAAAGTATGAAACCAAATAACATTTTCTTAGTTTAAGTCAACTACTTTCCTAGATATTGAGGTTAACATTATTGGAAAAAGGGTGTCTTGCCATTCTTGCTGCTTCGAGGCAGTTGTCTAGGTAATAAGAAAAAGATTCATTAACATTTTTTTGTATTAGTTTGAATCGTAATAAAAGAGTATAACTTTGTATTTAAAAAAATCTATAGGTAAGAAAACATATTTTTAAATAGTTTGATTGAAAGGTGAGGCAGTGGAGTTACCAAGTCAACTTGTTTCTAATATACCTAGAAGTGTGATCTAACAGAAAGTGAAATAAAATTAATGGATTTGAGTTGCCTACATATTAATTTCTCTGACAAATGCTATTTTTCACTTAAAATTAGATACCCAGGTAGTTTACTATTTGTTTATAAGTGTGTTATGTTTGGAAAATAATAAATACTTCTAAACATTTTCAAATATTTATTATAACTATAATCTATTAACATAAAAACTAACTAAATAGTTGTTTTACATCAAAACATCAAATAGTATTACAAATTCTTAATTTTTAGTCTGAGTGATGGAGCATGCTGAACACAAATCGCCTAAATATTTAAAACTGCTTCAGTTAGGGACTAATAAAAATAATAATTGTCCCAATAATTCTTGAATGACTATCACTAGTATCATTATAATAATCAATTTCATATTTTAAAATGTCAAATATTTTGTGTAGGTGTAGATGTGTCTGATAATTAACCCTTTGCACTCTGTATGTTCTTTAATCCTTAATCCTCTGGGGTCAAGTGGCCAATAGTGCTGGCCGCAGCCATTTCTTTGTTAAGTATGAGCGGTTGGCGCAAGTTACTTTCCTTTCAGATTGGATTTCCTCTGATACAAAAGTTGTATCATATCAAATGTTTAATCCTTCCTTTAAACTATATACAGTAGAGTCCCGCTATTCCGAATAGAGTTCAGAAAAATTACCGATTTTTTAACTTAAAAACAAAAGAAATTTAAAAAAGTTCTTGAAAAAATGTACATTTATTGTTATAAAAAGAAGTTAAATATAGACATACATAGAGCCTAAGCTTGATGAGAACGTCTGAAACCAAATTGGAATGAAAGCTGGTTACTTACAGTACATATCGGCTCCATTTATACAATTCTGCAGAATCATTTTTAACCACTGCTAAGCACAAAAACAACTAATTTACTCACACTTAAGAAGTAATGTCAGAGATTTTTCTGACGAAGAGCATTGAGTTGACTTGAGAATGCAATGTTCCACCATATGCACATGAACATAACATCATTTGGTGTCGATGAAGCATGTTGTTCGACGTAGCATAAGTATAGGTTTACGGTTTACACCATCCGTTTTTTCCCTTCCGTTGCATTGCGTTTTGGTTAACACATTAATCCCAATGGGCCTGTTGGGTTTTGTTCCCTTCACGTTTTCCATCCGTTTTGCGGGAAGGAGGCTACCACAAAAGCGTCTGGTGAAACGGATACCGGGTCCATCAGAAGGAAGGAAGGATTAGATACAACAGCTAGGCACTAGTAGTGTTGTTGCCACCTGCTGGTTGCGTTCATCCGTTTTCTCCTCTGTTTTCGTTTTCTCGAAGGAATTTGATTTTTTTCTCAATCTTTTTTCAAGACGATTCGGTACTAACGGACGGACTGCGGACAAAACACACATTTCAAACAACCTACCCCTTCCCTTCCGTTTTTACTTTTTGGAAAAAAACGAAATCGTAACGCAACGGAAGGTAAAAATGGTGGTGTAAACAAGACAAGGTCAAGAGCATTTGCCGCGTCTACCTGTGATATGAGTTCAGTTTGAGCGTTCACGAGCAGATCAACACTGTATAGAGCTGACACTAGCAGATATTCCCGCACATAATTTAAGCCTTATCAAGTCAATACGTTGATATTATTCATGAAATCCGATATATTCCGAATTCCCGCTAAACAGAACTGTGTTCGGTCCCAATTAGTTCGGAATAACGGGACTCCACTGTATTTACAAAAAGAAAAATATTAATAAAAGAACATAGGCCTAGTACTTTTTTTAAAAGTTTTAAATTTTGTATAATGATTCATTTTTTTCATTAAAATATATTACAACTATATATTTACAGCTAAACAAAAATAAAAAAACAAAAAACAATGTAATATCCTCTACTTGTATGACATACTTAAATCCTATGATTTTGTTTAAAAAAAATAAATATCTGCTACCAACATTTCTGGTTGTAGTGAAAAATAATTCAGAGTTGTTGATGCCGCACAGTCAAGATGACGGCAGAGCTGAGAACAGTAATGTCGTGGTCAGTAATGTTGGCCATCCGAGTGCAAAGGGTAAATCAATAGATAATATTGTGCTCTGTTTTAGGCATCCAGTTTTCAAGATCCACTACTTGATGGCTGTATTGGTCTACTTAAAGTCACTATCCTTGTTATTTCATTCTGTCAACTTTCATTTTATCCAAACTAAAGGAGAACATGTTGCAGCTTGGGCTATACTGTACTATATAACACATTTGTAAGTTGTTTTTTAGATATTGTTTTGTTATTATGTTTTAAGATTAAAAACAAATTAAACAATTTATTTTAAAATAATTTAACCCTCCTCTTAGGACCAACTAAAGATAGTTCTTTAAAGTTCACTCCTTCTTAATCTTCCAGGAATTGACTAACTACCGTTAATAAAATAAGACACCAAAATCTTTTCACCATGTATAACAAAGGAAAGCGCTACCGCTAGAAACATCACATGTTTAACAGCAGAAAGAATTGATTGCAGTTAGTAATACTCATAAAAAATATCACAACTATGCAATTAGAAAGACGAACACAAAAAATAAAAGAAAAGCAATTTTCCCAAATAGAGTTTTTAATTGTATGCATTGTTCTTGCTTTATTTTATTTATAGTTCAAACATTTTGTGTTAGAAGTGTTTATTCTTGTCATAGAAGATGGCACTGGTAATATTTACAATACACCTCCACACTATATTGCTGCAGAGGTGTGGATACAAAAACCTTTAGAATGTAATGGTAATGTCTGACATGAATTTTATTTCGAATTCTATTATATTGTTACTTCCAAACTCAACTTACATTCAATTTAAACACTTCGCTATACTGATTAATTAATATAAATCCCTGAAATCAAAAACCTTTGAAATTTATAATAAATTTGAAAAAAACTTGAAGTTATGAAATATTTTAAGTGTTTTAAGTCCAGACACTTAAAACTGTGTTACATTGTTGACAAATCTAAAAGTTTACGATCGATACTAACTTATTTATGTAAATTCTTTATAATTTCATATTTTAAAAGTGAAAGTTATTCTAACTTCACAAAAATACATTCAAACGATACATAAAATATTTTCCAAACTAAACTAACTTAAAAAACTCTTCTTTTTGTGACGTGTTTATTAGTTTTTGACATCATAAATGTCAGATCAAACCTTTTTACAGTGCGATTAGATTCTATAACCACCTGCAATAAGGGATCAACCATCCAAAATTAATTTTAAGAGCTGTGAAGCATTTTGTAACTATGGGGTGTCCAATTCTGTTTCTGTGTTCCTATCATCGCAGAGGTGTACGTTTTGGGAAATAATTATTGAATTGTATATATAACATGAATTCTGTTATTGGTTAAATGTTCATTATTTTGTTAATTGTTGCTTTTTTTATTATTCATTGATATATATATAGTGTAATTCTTTTTATTAATTATTTGTTTATTACTGGTATATATTTATATAAATTTTAAATGTTTATTTATTGTATTTGTGTAATTTTTAAAGTTATTTATCTGAGTGATTTTTTTAGTAATTTTGAGGCAATGTATTATTTTGTAAATGAGTAAGCCACGCATATCTGTCAAGGACTGTGAACAAATAAATAATTTTGATTAATTAAATAAAATTAAAAACTTACCCAATAAAAATGTATAAAATTGTAAAGAAGTCTTTTTTTTTTAAAAAAAAAGCCATTCAACCAGCAAGCTACAACTGAGGTACTTTCAAATAAAAGTTCCTTTCTAAACTAGTAGTTATTTTACTGCCTATATTACTTCACACCTAAATTAAAAGTTTGATACTATGAAAGATATATAATTTTGAAAAACAAGAAGAATCGGATCATGTATATTTATATATAGCACTCAATAATTTATTCATGATTGCTAAAATATACTTCCAAAATTGATCACAGATACGAAACTCATGTCGTCTATGTTCGATTCTGTATCTTATTTGCCATAGTTCTTGTAAAAGTCAAACTTGCCATTTCCCTCTCAAGTTCCATAATTAATCGGCTCAACCTAGAAATCATATATCATTTCTTAATAATAATTATTCTATCGTCGAAAAATCACTTAACTATCAAAACAATAGGTTCAATGGACTGTGATAGTTTTCTCTAATTAATTGGGAGTTGTAAAAATGAGCTTCAATAAAGCAAGATGGCATATTATAAAGGATTTACTCACATACATTAACAAAATTTCATGTACAAACAAACAAAGAAATCATATCTAAAATGTTCATGAAAAATCAAAATTGAAAATGCAGACAATAGAATAATAGTTATTAATTGTAATTGCATATATGCTGATCGGTACCAATATGTAGATGTTTCAACAATTGTGTACACACTTGTTAATATTTTAAAACAATTGTTCATTATTTTCGACGAACAAACTTCCTTAATGGTGATCAGAATTAAACTATTCAATGATTACACCAGCAATTTTATTTACTTTTATCAAACTATAACGTGATACAATATCTAGTAACGAGACTATCGTCTTTACTATCTGGTGATTCCTTACAGAATGACGTATTGATGAAAAAGTTTATAGTAGTGGGAGTTGTGATTCACCACTTCGAATGTTCTCAACTTCCGTTTTCGAAGGTTCCAAAAAGTTCTAAACTTCCGTTTTGGAATGTTCTAGAAAAATTGTTGACATCTGCTTACGGAATTCCAGACTATTCTCTATCTATGCTGTGTTAATTTTGTTAGTAATTTATCCATTTAATTTTCAGCTATTTCTACTAACGTGCTCAATTCACATTGCACACTTTTGATTGGTCCATTATACTAACCAATAAACTATTCTGTTTTAAATTCAAACCTACATGTCTGCATTTAAATACTGTATTACATTAAAAAGATTTTGTGTGCACGTCACTTTTTACACATAGATTTACAATGATTTGGTAGTTTAAGCAAATTAGTTTTTCCATCAAGCATACATGAAATCTGCATACATTAAGGAGAAAATTGCGTTTTTTAGAGGAATTCAATTACTGTACAAAATTAATTATTGAATAATTAAAAATATTTCATTTCCTTTTGGAAGTTGATGTGGTTTTGTGAATATTAACTCTTAAAATATTTAGCTGCCCAGCCTCTTCATAAATACATCATCACTAATATCTTATTTCTGTTTATAGGTTAAAAGGAGCAGTATTGTTTATAACAATTGTCTTGATAGGAACTGGTTGGACTTTTATCAAATACCTTCTGTCGGAAAAAGATAAGAAAATATTCATGATTGTCATTCCATTGCAGGTATTTTTAAACTTAATAAGAAATATGTTATACTTGACATACAATATGCTAAGCTATCTGACTCTCCCCTTAGTCAAAATATTTCATATGATTTTTAGCAATTCAGTTCTGTTTCTTGAGTTATTAGTGTAATAAGCAAGACTCACAAAACTAATTATGTTTCTGTAAACAGTTTCTGGGTTTTCCAATTACATAAGTTTACAAATTAAATCAACTTAGCTACAGACTTAAATTTTGGTAGGTTTATAACTAGGGATGGGTCGGTTCCATTTTTTTTTTTCGGTTCTCGGTTCCCGGTTCTAGAGTCAAATCGGTTCTCGGTTCCCGGTTTTAGAGTCAAATCGGTTCTTGGTTCTATTCCATTATTCAAGGAATTTAACAAGAATTTAAAATATAAGATTTAATTTGAACACTGAAATGATTAAGTATGTTATTTACAGATAATTAAAAAAATTGGGTGTGCATATGACCACACAATAGAAGTGAAAACCTCTATGAGAATTTTACAGCGTGTAAAATGAATATTGATTAACTACTGGATTTTATTAACATTTTATTTCTTGGTTAATAAATAAATAAAATAATTACAATTCTTTTCAAATTTTTAGTTCGGTTTGCTTTTAACCTCTTGGTTAGTAATGCCGCATGTGCTGCGGCAGCCATTCCACGTGCCAATAAAAGTAACAACACAACGTATGCGTTTTGATATTTGTATTTAGTTAGGAAAGCCACAACCTTTGCGGCTGGGTTAATTTTAGATAAGATGTATTCTGCGATCTGTTGGCTGCAATATAAAACATCTATCTTAGTTCTAGTTGATTCTGATAGGGTGCACGAGCGTTCCCTATCAGACAATTTATAATCTTGCCTGGCTATTTCCAACATTGTCATTGCATAACCTAAGTTCGCAAACGAGTTTGGCTTGTGTTGTTTATACTTTTGTTTAGATAATGGCTAATCGTAAAAACCTTAGCATTGATGATATTTGTGAATATTTTATGCAGTATTAGAGTAAAATATGTTTATAAAACATGTTTTGGCCGTTAGGTTAGGTTAGCTAGTTTTGGGGACTAAATTTGAAATTATGTGATTATAAATAATTATTCCTAACTTTTTTTAGCTCCTAATTCATAATTTTATATAATAGGGACAATATAAAAACAAATTAGCCAAAAAAGAAATACATAAAAAAACTCACTAATTTGGGGAATGGAGCTAAAGGGAAAACCCACTAACCAACAGGTTAAAGCGTATTATTTACTTTCTTATTTTTTATTCTGGGGACCATGATCAGTGCTCACTTATTACACCCAACAAAATTAATGAGCTCCCGAAGTTTTTGTATATCATCGTGAATCACCCTGTATATAAAGTTTTTAATGACACCTGAAAACGT
>JAGFPH010001372.1:255610-291569 GCA_018207615.1 Philaenus spumarius
GGTCCTTGATAAGTGTGCAAAGTTTCAAATCAATCCGACGTTTTGAAGGGGGTGAAAATCACGTCGTGTTCTGGGGACCATGGTCAGTGCTCACTTACTACACCCAAAAAATTAATACTGTATTGCATTGACATCGGTCCTTGTTCTTCATATATACTATACACAAGGATATATATATATATATATATATATATATATATATAGAAGTTTTCACTTCAATAAAAGTATTCAGCTAAGTTAAATTACGGACAAAAAGTCACTCTCAACGTCTATTTTAAAATATTGCCACACTTTCGATGCCATTGATGAAAAGACTAGCCAACTAACTAAACTTAATCAAATTAATATGTTAATTCAGTAGAGCGTCGATTATCTGAAAGCAGAAATGTACTGTAAATAAATATGTACATTACAGTACTAAACGTAATCGCATATATTATTTCTTAAGACTATTTTTTTGTCGGTACGCCATAACTTCCTTAATACATCATCAAATTACATGAATGAGGCATCATTTTAAAGCTTTCCTTAACCACTACACGGGAAAAATAGACAAACAGCTTAAAATTCATGTTTTAATAACAAAAATTGATTTAAAAAACTTTTATATTATACTCTGTATGTTCCTAATGAAAGGCGCCATCTACTAACCATCTGTTTAACTAGCATGACAGATGTTAGTTAGATTGTTTACACTGTAAGATTGTATAGGGAAACTGTTATTTATAAACCAATGTAAATAAATAAACTTAATTAACTGAATTAAATCAACGTGTTAAATCAGGTAAATGTAGGCCTACTCCGAACTTGCGAAATATTCGCACGGGTCAGCTAGTAATTCCGAATTTAAAGTTTTTTACTTGCATAATCACCCGAGTTGTAAACGTCAGGGAGTTTGTGCGCTCAACGGAACAGCAGTCGCTGTTGAGTCAGCCGAACGCTGCTGTCAGTCGTTAGTTAGTTCCTTAGTTCACAGTGAATTAAATACCCGAACAAATTGGTTATCAGAAGTCCCTCTGTCCCAATTTGTTTCTAAAAATCGGCGCCCTTCTGTATTAACTAATGCGGTAACTAAAACAAAATGAATAAAACTCTGCACTAAAACTGAATACTGTATGTATTTACACACAGCGTTATTAACTTGATATTAGCCTACTTTGTTCTAACAAGTTGTTCAGACTTCGGCGGGACTAAACTGACGCCGTTGAATGAAATTTTCGATGATTGAAGTTCCGATTATTTCTGAACTCATCCGAATTGAACGTTCAGAAACAAAACATATAATATTCCGAGCGTTAACGCAATCCTAGTCAATCATAAAAAAATATTATGCCTAATCGGATTCCGAATAATTTTATTTGACACTTTTTCTTGCGTAATTATTTTAATCATTTATTATTATTTTTTTTTAACTTTTATAAATAATAAAGGGATTATTGATTGATATAATCACTGATAGTAAAAAAAAATAATTTAGGCATGAATATTAATTTACAAAGGCTACCTTATCTGATGAAATGAGTGCATCAAACCGGCATTCACGTCCACCATCGCCACACGATCGAGCTAAATTGCAACGTATGTCGCGTTCAGATCAACTAACGCGAAGAGATTAGTTTTATAATAACCGAAAATGTGTGAATATTCTTTTTTTCTCTTTTGTTTTGTACCACTATAAAGGGGTCGTTTCAATTGCCGAATTCACGTCAATATTCGACATCAATCGGGTCCGGTTCCAGAACCGACTTTTTAGCTCATCGAACCGGCGGAACCGAGAACCGGTATCGGGAACCGACCCATCCCTATTTATAACTATTACTATTTCTATTAGAAAAAAGTATTTTATCTGTATATAAACATGTATAATGTATATTTGTAAATTATATCCGTGGTTACCAGTCAGCAAGACTGTACAGCCATTCTTTAAAACATTCAGTGCATCAGCCTATGATAAAGTACCATACATCTGGTCACCCGCCGAGGTGATCAAACCTACAGTCTATAAACCTGCAATACACAATTTTGGTAGAAGATAAAAATTCTACTTAATTCTTTTCTACTCAGAATATTTATATACATTTGCAAAAGGATTAAATAAAACAGCAAATACAATAACCGTTTCCCTGGTATCCCGTAGTAACTTGTAGCAATTTATTATTTCCACTGCCTGACTTTTACTAATCTGTAGTAGAACTTTAAATGCGTATAACTTCGCCATCTGTTGGAATATTTTAAAACTAACTTCAGAAACGTGTTCAGAGAACATTTTACTGTGAGAGAACTTATTTTTCAATTTGTTTTTAAAAAAAATCATTGTTACATTAGGTAAGTAAATATACACATTTTGTATATACCAATATAATATTAAGATATGGTAAAAATTTCATGTATATTGAATAAGTAGTTAATTAGTTATCGTAGTTTGAATATAAGTGACAAATTTGGCCATTTAAGAGGTCTGGTATGAGGCACTTGGTGTCAATTATGAATACCAGGGAAAGGGTTAATAACCTTTATTTAATAACAAAATTTAAATGATCACAGAAAAAGTCTGCTGCTGTTATGGTTTGCATTTTTAGACTCAGTTTAATGTCTACTGTCAGAATATTACAAAATATCCCACTTTATATGTTCACACTATGCTACATAACAGGGGCGGATTTAAGGGGTGGAGGGTGCGGCCGCCCCCTCTTGGCAAGATGAAGTATGAATATTTATACTGTAATCTTTCACTAAATAAATTATGGCATAAACATTTTTCTCATTTTGATTTTATAAATACAATCAGACATAATGATTTTATAAATTCAAATAAAACATTCCAGATGTATAATGTCATAAAAACACCCCGCACTCCCTTCGTCAATTGTCTATCTTGTTTACATATCCATTGATCAAAACCATGCTCAAATGCCTTCTTACACTTCCAGTCAGCATTGTCAGCGCTGAAAGGTCTTTTTCAAGTCTTCGTTTGTTGCAAACATACTTAAGATCTAGATGTGGTGAGAAACGGCTTAATGTACTTGCCTTGAAGTTCATACTCCTAGATATTCGTCTAGACTACAAAAAAGTTATTGACAGATTTGCAAAACTTAATTCCAAGAGAAAGGCTAAGCTTATCTTGTAAATATTGTCTATGTTTAACAGTTGTAATAAATAAATATTAATAATTAATTGAAAAAGGTGTACCTATTTTTATTATAATACCGTATTCACTAATTTAATGTAATTGATTACATTTTTGTAGGTCTATTGACCTTTGACCAAACAACTTTTATATGACATTTAGGCTATTGTATAAAGAAATGTAATATTTAAATTACGTTACTTCCGTATGTTATTTTCCTAATAATATTGACAGTAATTTAAATTAAAATTTTTCTATTAGAGTGCGTGTTTCTATTTCAAAATTCGCTCATCTCACGTTAACTTGGCTTTTTTTATAATTTCCATTGGCAAAATGCATAATGTTATTAAAAAATGTTATAGTTTTAGTCATTTGTGTATGAAACAACATTGCAGTTTTAGAGCACAGATTTTCACTTTTTGACTCCTAATTATTCAAAATTTTCCCGGGGGAGGCCCTCCCGACCCCCTGGAAGTATCCCCTCCCGAAGTGCTTCATCCCCCCCCCCCTCCCCAAGATATAGCCTTAAATCTGCCCCTGCTACATAAATACCAGAATTTCTATAATATTTGTCTGCTGCTGTTATGGTTTGCATTTTTAGACTCAGTTTAATGATCTACTTTCCGAATATTACAAAATATCCTACTTTATATGTTTACACTGTGCTACATAAATACCATAATTTGTATGTTTGTTTACTCTAGGTTTTAGCCAATGTCGCTAAAATAATCATAGATGAGACAGAAGAGGGAGATAAAGAGCATAGAACCTGGCTAGATGTCTTCATGCTTGTTGATTTACTGTGTTGTTGTGCCATTCTGTTTCCAGTGGTATGGTTAGTATTTCAATCATAGTACATGTGTTGTATTTACCAAATTGATGAAAACTAGAATCTGTTTTAAAACTTGACTATCTGTAACAATAAAAGGAATTGTTTGTCCATTTGAATTCGATGCCCTGTTAAATCTATGACATGCAGAGATCTGACATTATAAAAATAGGTGGACAAAAACGAGCCTGAATGCTCCTTGAAACAGGATTTTTTAATTTCATGTTGTTCATCGGTTATGAGCTAAAAAATTGCAGGATTTGTAAATTTGAGGGTAATTATTACTAATAGTAAACATTTTAGTAAAAATAACCTTATCTTTTTTTTGTACAGCAAAAGACCATAACATAATTTAACAAGAGCTTAATCTGGTTAAGTTGGGAACTAGTTTAATTTATGTTCAGAAATTTGTGAGACAAATAGTTAACTTTTATAACACTAATCTCTAATGTTATTTTAGATTACTTAACAAAGGTTTTAGAAATAGGTCCTTTGATTGAATATTCCATTGTTTGTTATGACCAGGTCCATAAGGCATTTACAAGAAGCATCTCACACTGATGGCAAAGCTGCTATTAATCTAAGGAAACTAAAACTTTTCAGACATTTCTACATAATGATTGTCTGTTACATTTACTTCACTAGAATAATTGTCTATCTTCTACAGGTAAGAATCCAGTTTAGAAATGGAAAGCTCAAGTAAACTGTTCGATAATAAGTAAGCTGTTATACAGTGGTTAGGAAAAACCTACAGTAAAACCTTGATTAAAAGAACTCCGGTATATGCAAACCCTAGTTGTAGAAACATTTTTAAATCTTGTACATTATTTTATAATTTTTGATGGAATTACATTAAGGTAAATTAATTATGATTATTGTAACATGATATTGTAACGTCATATATAACACATATGTCACAATATCTTGTTTACTGTAGCTGAAACGTATTATATTTACTTTGATGAAACTGACTTGTTTCTGTACGTGATTCGTAAGCTGGAAGGTACTTATGTGTGGTAATTGAGTTATAGCCAATGATAACTCAGTGCAATTTCTTGTTACCCTTTACAAATTTTAATAAAATTCAAAATTAAAACAAGATGAAAAGATGGAACACTTTTTCAAAATTTCGGCTCGTATTTTATTTTAAATAATGGTCAAAATCGGGTTTCTCGTACCCAAAAACCCATAAAAACGTGACCCCGGTGCGATACGACCCTTTAACTGTCAAATGTTTTCCGTACCCAAAAACATATAAAGCGATACCCCACTCTGTATTTTCAAAATGTTGACCCAAAAACGTGACCCCGACGCTCTACGACTTTTTAACTGTCAAAATCTGTTTTCCCATACCCAAAAACATATAAAACGATAACCCACACTGTATTTTCAAAATTTGGACCCAATATTTGCAAAATATTGATCCAAAAACATGGCCCTGATGCTCTACGACTCACGTTGTAAAAGCTTTTCAACTCTCCGCAATAAAATTACAAAGATTTTGGCACCCCCAGAAGTTTTCTATGATGTCTGTGAGTGCATATATCGTGTTAACAGACAGACACCCAAGAATTTCGCAAGCTTTCAATACTTCAGCATTTTAATGCAAGCCGAAGTAATATTTATACAAAATTTAAAATTAAATACAAAATATATGTCAGATAAAATGAAACTTTATAGGTACATACCAGATAATTGTGAGCTAAAGTCATTATTACATTCACTTATTTAGAAAAAAACCATACCTAAGCTGTCCCCACTGTGTATATATTAGTTTGTATTGTTATAAACACACAAATTCAAAGTTAGTCTGAAAATCGTTGCTAAAGCATAATTGGTTGTCAAAGCATGAAGACTAGAGCAGACACTGATTATCATATAAATTACTACTGCTTCAAAAAATCATATTTTTGCTATTTACATGATTCAGATCATTTTGTAACATTTGTTACGTAACAAAATTTAGATATTCCACAAATTTACTTAACTGAAGTACTTAACAGTTAAGATACTTAACTGCGTGTCCACTCTTTGATGTAATCTTGTCTGACCGAGCAAGCTTAACCCTGTAAATGGCAGACTGCACTTTGGGACGCTCTCTCGTGCATAGAACGCAACAAGCTCTAACAATAGCGAGAATTTGCATATTCCGTTATTTAAAATCATCCAATCGTAATAAAACTGGCACCGTTGGAAAGCTAATCAATTAAACTTTAATTTTTGTATTTAAAACTTTTTCGTAAAACGTATATTTACGAACGTAACCACCGTTTCAAAATTTTAGTACTCAAATCAGCTGTGATTCACGCGTCAATGAACCCCGTATACTGTCAAGACTTTGTCTCATTTTCAACTGTTTGCAACTCCTCACAAAAGTAATTTATAAAGAAGATCATAATGAATTCAGCAGACGATTCTCTTTAAAATGTTGTCTTCAAATCACATGTTACTTTGAAAACAGCTGTTCTACAGGATTTACGGTGAAAGCTTGTAATTGGTCATAGATTTGGCCAATATACAAGCCTGTTTAGAATGATTCTCACAGTCTTATTCTATATATCCCTGAAATGTATAATATATGGTTTTAAAAAGAAAACCTCACAGTTTTTATCTATGTCCAATTCAATACATTTAGATTTCATAGGTTGGTACCAATGAACACCTAAAATATGCTTATAACATAATCTTGTCGGCCGTCGCAGTTCATTTTATGCATCAATTAGATATAACATTTGTTTTGTGTTATTTTATGGTTATTACAGTTTATAAAATAGTGTTATATTGTGTTTTAGTTATAAATAAATAAGTGTAGATTGTGTTTGAGTGAAATTAAGCTTATAACAGTGTTTTTATAAAACGGTAAGTGAAGAAATAAGATAGCCTAGAAATAAGGTTTTAGGTTAGACTGCCGATTTGATATTTTTCATTACAAAGTGTAATGTTATTTGAAACCAGGTAGAATGCTATTCGATTCTACATTTCATTCTCGAATTTTTGCTGTAAAAAATACATTGTTTGAAGTAAAAAATGTATAGGCCTAGTCTCTTTGAAATTAGTCATGGTTTGCAGGTTATGTAGTAAAAACGTTAAAAGTGTTATTTTGAACTAAACAATTGTGAAATTGAAATATATTTTTACATATTTCTATTTAGAACTAAATTATAAAACTTTTGTGTATTTTGAAAAAAAATTACAAAAATGTTTTACTATTTTTTATGTAGACATAAAGTTGGTTTTTTTCCTTCCGTTTCTGAACATTTTTCGCTTTCTAAGGTAATAACTTTTACAATTTTAAAAGAAACTAATTTTTAGTGGCATATTTGAATTCTTTGAAGTTTTTTCTACAAGAAAGCTATGGAACACCTTTGGATTGTGGTTCATTTACTATTTTTGTAGAATTTAAAAAAAATGCTTGCAAAATTCTAAAAACTGGCTTTTTAATTTTCGCTATAGCACTGCCATATGAAGGTTTAATGGCCGTACATCCTCCTTCATTTTTACCATCCGGTCTGTTGATGGCAATTCCTCGACGTGGGCGATTTTCATTGGTCCAAAGGATTACATGTTCAGTTTCAATGTAAATACAGAGTCTAAGTGTAAGAGACTATCACTGCCTTTGTGACATTTTCTATGTGTGTTTTATCATAGACACTCAAATTATTCTTATATAATATATGCAACTCAATTAAATATTTCACTACTTTTGCTCCTGACTATTGATTAAATTTCTATTTATTATTGATGGTATATTCCTTTTTCAAATTGAAGACATTTCTCAGCAAGGTCTAAAACAAACGACACTGAAATTTATGATCATATAGTTCATTATTTGTATGATTACTTTTGCTGAATAGTGTGTTTTATGATTTTGAATCAAGCAGTGTAGATGTTTAAACATGGCTTTTATCATACTATGAGTTTATTAACTCTTCTTAATTAAATCAATGCAATTTAATTTAATATACTATTAAACTTAACTCATATTTAAATGAAACAAAAGCTATTCAATTCCAATTCATGACCAAGCTTGACAAAATACAATTGTTTCAATAAGTTCAGTTAAACAACTCTCTACTTACAAAATACGGAAAGTAGCTTCATGATGCTCGGAGATGCGTGTCTCTGAAGATTGGTGATCTACACTGATGGTCTGAGCTGATGAACTCAACTGATGGATTACTTAGCTCTTGTCTTCAGCCAGTTTATATAGACCGAGGGAACCGTCCTGGTTACTAAGGTTAAGCTTTATTTGGAATGACGTGTATTAATATGCATACGTCGATACGCGTCTCAATTGCTGTTGCCAAGGAAAATTAGAACAAGAATTATTGTCATTGGTCGAGGTGTTATCATTGAGTTAGTCTAGGCTAAAGCATTGCTCACTTTCGGACCGTGTGCAACAATGATAATGTTACACGATTCTTATTCGCGTTGCAATAATTATGCTTAGAAATGCCCGGCATTACAAGGCTAATCAATGTTTGGATTATAATTTGCAATTTTTATGTTTTTATTAACAAATTTTTGAAGTTTTTGTCTGTGTGTATATTTTGGAAACTATGTTTTTTTTTATATAATTTATTTTATTTTTAAGGTAGAAATATCATTGCAATAACAAAATTAATGAATTAGAAATTTGAGATTTCTAGATGATCTGCTGTCATAATGGGACAGTGAATGTGATGCTTTTGTTTATATTCAAGTCTCAAAATAATTGTTACCAGATGTAGAATAATGTGAAGGTGGATAATGTGAAGGATAATAAAGAAGGTGGAAATTATGAATTTAGGCTTGATGTAAAATACCAATGTGCTTACAAAATTGATTTTTTTTTTTTTTCGATTAGTAGATAAAACAATAAGAACTGAAGTTTATACCTAAACGGAATAAAATATTGTGTTTTGGTGTTAAAAAAAAACAGAATAAAATAGCTTGATTGGAGTCAAAAAAATGTAACAAAATGGCTTGTTTTGCTGAAAAACAATGGAATAAAATAGCTTGTTTTGGTGTAAAACAATGGAAGAAAGTAGCTTGTTTTGATGTCAAAAAAAATGATACAAAATATCTAGTTTTGGTGTAAAAAAAATGGATTAAATAGCTTGTTTAGATGTTTAAAAAATAGACAGGTAAGAGGTTAATGGTTTAATCTGTGCGAGTTATGATAGTTCACTTACTTCTGAGTCTCATTTTGAAAAAGAATGATAAAAGATTACCTCAACACCAATGCTAAACACACCAGTTAAGGTTTTAAATCTTCAGCAGTTTTTGAGTTAAATCATAATAAACCGATAAGTTTTCCTCTCTATAATACAGTTTCTATAATCTTTCATGGCAGTTTTTATTTTTATTTTTAGATGACTGTATCATTCCAATATGAGTGGTTGGATGAAATGTTTAGAGAAATGGTGACATATGTTTTCTTTGTTATGACTGGTTATAAGTTCAGACCTGCTTCAGCAAATCCATACTTTCAAGTCAATAACGAAGACAACTTGGATGACGATGATGATGAAATGGACGTTGTGTAAGTCTATTACTTTCGTTATACTGTCCAGAAATAATTCATGTTATCAATAAACGCATTAATTACATTGTCTCTTTTTACAAATGGATTGTTCTCTTTATAGTCCAGTCAATGAATGCATTGTAGAGTGCATGGAATATGCGATCATTTTTGACTTTAGGACTTTGTTAGGAGTAGTTAGGAGGTAAACATACTAAAAGTCCCCACCCCTGGGAGGTGAGCATAAGGCGGGAGGGGGGTGGAAAGGTCCCATTTTTAGGATTTTGCTTATATCTCGGAAACGGTGCACTGTAGAAAAAAATGTTTCAAATAAAAATGAAAGTTAATTACATTTCCTATAAAATAGTTCCTGTACGTATTTGTCGAATTCCCAACGGTTTTCGAGATATAAGTTATTGAAAATCGACAATTTTTGAAAAAATCGTGTTTACCTCACTCTTTTTGTTAAACATTTGCTTATAATGCCTCCCACGACCGTTTCTCAGAAAAATTTTCAGAAACAAGGTTGTAGAGCATTAAATTTTCTTCAATTTTCAACCAATCAAAAGTTATAGAATTTCTAAGATGTAGGCTACGCTTAATTTCTATGTTCCTCTAGAAATTAGTATGTTGAGAGCCTGTTGCGTTTTAACTGCTGTAACTTGCTATCATGATGAACAACAATACTTTAACAATGGAAATAAGGTAATTGCAATTAAAACACAACATGTTTTTATAAATTACTAGTGGCTAATAAACAAATATAAGTCGATTTCACAAATTTTGAAAAAAACTTATTCCTTACTTTTTTTGATAACATATTTAGGTCAAACGGCTGACTTCTTTTAAACAGCATATCCGAACAGTGGTACTCTTTAAAGGATTAAGTAACAATAACTAGAAACGTTTTAACTGATACTCAAACTACCATGTGAACTGATCAGTATCTTAACAGAGATCATAGTGTACACAGTCAATAAAATTGCAAGAGCTTATGCAATAATAATAAATAGTTTGTTAGAACTAAATGTTTTTTTAGAAAAAATAATCATACCTATTTGATACAGTATTACGAGTGGGCTATAGTTCGATTATTGTAGCTCCTGCATCACTGAAGATGGCAACTGTGTCATTGAAACCCGTTTGAGTTAATAAACATATTAATTGTGAAATTCCGTGTTCAAGTTTTATCTTCTCACAAGTCAAGTACAATATTTATTTATTCGGTATCTAGATGGCTTTTGTCGGTTTTGAATGTCAACCTATGGTTTCCTAGTTTCACTTTCTGTCACTACGGTTCAATAATTCATCTGCTACAACTAATATGAAAATGTATATAGCATGGCAATAAAGCCTTATCTGCCACCTTTGCGTTTGTTTACAAGGCTTCATCGAGTAAATAGAATATATTTTGTTTCTTGAAAGTGTTATAACTACTTTTGTGAGTATAATAACCTGTTCTAAATAAAATAACATAATGATCCAGGAGGTTTAAATAGCATCATTTAGTAATTTTTTCCAAATATTCCATGAACATTTATAAGAAGAAATGAAATTATAGTTTGTACTTTGAATGGCAGTAGGCCTAATAAAAAAATAAATTGCTATAATCCTATGAAGTTTGAAGTAATATTTGAAGAATATTTTTTTGAAAGAAAATTTCATTGCAATAAAATGTATGTGTAGTGTCAGCCAGTGTGGAGTGAAGGAAGGGTTGAGCAAGTTGTCTCGTGTTGTTATCGAAGCATCGCAAGAAGAAAGAGACACTCTACTCCTTAATAAGAGAGAGAGCAGCCATGAATATGACTAAATAGAACACAAGACTGAAGGTTTGTAAGCAATATTCGTCAATGAAGGTGCAATACTAGACACTTTTCATCTTCAAGTTTGCTTCGCTACTATTTGGCCAGATTGAATAACTTATGTAGGCTATGTTCGCCTCTTTGTGACAAATTTGTAAATTTATTCTAAAAGCATTTGGTTTTTTAGTTAGTACGTTTTAAAATGTATTTTGTAATTATTTCAGTATTTAATGTGAATATTGTAGTTTAGACTCTCTTTTCATGATCACAATTGTTTTGTTAATTGTTTAGGTTATCCTATTTTCAGTTTGATATACTCGTGTCGATTACATGTCTCTATTTAAAATTTTTTTTAAAGTCATTTTGTTTAGGGTTTTTTTTGCAGTGTGTAAACCCGTGTCCTAAACAAACGTAATCATACGAGTGAATGTTATGGCACGAATAGATGATGATCACTACTGCACGATCTTACGATTAAATCACACTTAAGTTGGAAAATGTCCTGTTAGCTTGTACAATACAATGTGTGAGCAAACTTGCAATATCATCGAGTTGTTCGAACAGTTTCAAAACAAACCCAATAGTTGACATGGGCGGTCCTAACTGTACAATACGATAATACGACGGAAAAAAGACATGTATTATTTTTATCATACAAAGAGAGATGGTAAATAGATGGTTCTTGTTTTTGAAACATTTTAATATTTTTTGATAATAGTACACATTTATTTCGAAGACGAATTAATAACTGAATATCAAATTTGTCCAATAGTATTGACACAAATAAGCTAAAGAATAGAACCAAGTTGGGACATTAGAAAGAGCTACTGTAAGAAACTTAAACAAAACGGGTAATTATTATTTTCTTTTTATTAAAAATCAGTACAAAAACAAATTACATACGCCCAGGGGCGGCTCTAGATTTTTTCTTTGGGTGGGCCCAAGTTTGTTAAAGGTACATAATCTATTAAGGCTAGTACATATATATATATATTTAAAAAATTAAATATATTTAATGAGGAAAACAAAAAGGCTTGAAATATCTGAAATAAAAGAATAAATAAATGCAACTTTGTATTTTTCTTTAGAATTAAGTTTAATGTTTTCTAAAATTAACATATTTAAAATATAGGAGTAATGACATGTAATAGGACTACTGTAGTTAAAGTATTTTGTCAAGAAATGTAAAAGCGGTGAACTGAAAACATAGTTGTCTGATTTAACTTCTTCTTCAACTTGGACTTGCGGGGGAGTAACCTAAGAAGAGATAAGTTACTATCTTGTATTAAGTTATTCTGGTTATAGGTTATTGAAACACTGTTATTTATCGTAATATGCTATAAACCATCCATCTGTAATCTTGCTTGTCTGCCTTTATGGACCGAGTAATGCATTATTAATCGCTATAATAGTTTGTTTACTTTTAAGCAAACAAAGTCTAAAATAGAAAGTCTAAAAGCATGGAATGACACCTATTTAATACTAATTAAATTATATAATTTGTAGCATCATTATATTTATGAATTTGTAATACTATTCTATTGTATTTTTACTTTCTCACTATACTATAGTATAGAGAAAGTATAGTGATCGCAAAAAAAATCGATGTTGAGATTTTTGTGGAAATATCTGTTTTGGGTCCCCCTGAGTCCAAAAAAGTCGTTTTTACAAAATGTCTGTATGTATAAAAAGCTAGAGCAAAAACTATTCGATCGATTTCAAACAAATTTGCACCATTCATGTCAAGTAGGACTGTATAGATGCACAAAAAACGGTTTAGACAATTTTTTAAAAACAACCTCCATTTTGGCAAAAAAACCCCAAAAAATCAGTTATTAATTTTTTATTCAAAAACGACTCTAACGATTTTGATAAAATTTGGCTTATTTGTAGCCTTTAATGTACCCTTACCATATGCAAAAAACCGCATCTTTCTAAAAATTCTCGTTTAGCTAATAATAATAATAATAATAATAACTGATTTTTGGGGGTTTTTTGGCCATAATGGGGGTTGTTTTTGAAAACCTTTTTTCATGCATCTATTCAGGCCTAATTGGCGTGTTTGGTGCAAATTTGTTCGAAATCGATCGAATAGTTTTATCTCTAGCTAATAATAATAATACTTATTAGTTAATCTCCTAGTTTAAAATCACCTCTCCTACAATCATGAAGTCACTGTGTATCTGTTTAATAATTTAAATATGTTTGTGAGAAAGTATGTGCCAGTTTCTGGTACCGTTTATTTTTTAAGAGAAAATAATTAAATTTTGAATTTACTTCAAAAGATTTGGGTGGGCCCGGGCCCACCCACTAGAGCCGCTCCTGCATACGCCCAATGTAAAACGATTTTGCATTACAAATAGATAAAAGACGTTATAAAAGTATTGCATTGCGACCAAGACATTATAAAAATATAAAATAAAATGGGCAGGCTTAGAAATTACATTTGTAAATCTGCTTTGTCTTCTCGGGGAAACAAACATTTTCGCTTAGTGACAATGCCCAGCTTTCCATTTTACAACTAAACTAATTTTATAGATTGTCACTGTAATGGCTTATTACAACTTGTATGAGTGCACAATAATTTTCTAGATTACAACTTTATCCTTCACTCGTATAATTACATTTAATTAGGTCATGGCCTAAGAATTTATTCCATATTTAGATTTTAAGTCTTATAAATCTACTACTGTAAATATTATGTATATATATATCAAAATGTATGCTTTTAACTTTTTCTCCTAATACACAAAAGAATTAAAATGCAACTTTTTTCTCAGTGATAAAATGGTAACTTCTGTAGATTTAAATTTACCCTTACACAAGATTAGAATCATTTATGCAGTTTTATGAAAAGTAAACTTTCTAGAACTTATTTTGTCATTGGTCTCTTCGAAAGTCTACAACCTCTAATACCTATACCGACAAGACAGCTTCTGATGACTAGCTTCAATAACTACTAAAAACTTTCAATGTTTCTAAATGAAAAGACTCATATTGGTGGTTTGTATCAACATTTCTGCAATGGTTGTCAGAAATAGATATTTACCAAGATTAAATAAATGTTCATTCCTGTTACAGAAACTAGTAAAGATATAGTAGGGTAAAACGAAAAAGTGTTTTTTCTTGTTTTCATTTTTCTATATTTATAAGATTGAGATTTATATTTTTAAAGTTTTTACAACGATATTAAGTAATTATATTTATTGTAAATAACTAGGTATACTTATTTCGAACTACCAAAATAATTTTTGCCAAAATTTAGTTTCTTCTACAACTAACAATACATTACACACATATGGAGAAATACTACATTCAAAAGCTTAAATGTGCAAAGATATAATTAATTCCCGCCTACATGAGTAAAATTCACATACTTGTCTTTTAATTTTTAAAATGAATACAAAATAACACCAAAATGTGTGTATTTGTTCAAAGTATTTCGGCACCAAAGTCTCAATCTTCACAAATTTCAAGCTTAACTCATAAAAACATAGTTTTACCTTTATTTGATTTAATGGCTGTGATTTTTAACAAAATTTTTACTAATAATTTAACCATATACAATGTCCCCGTCTAGAAATCTGAGTATAGGTTAAAAAATCTAAATCTGTTGTCTTGCAGACGTAAAGTTTCCATAGAGATAACAATAAAACATGTTCATAGACCAGCAGAACAACTCTAAAAAGTATTGGGTTTCGAAACAAATTACTACGGATATTAAAACAAAGTCTTATTTAATACCAGTTAAAGTGGACTCAGAATATCTTAAGCTGTGGCAACCATTTTTAATTCAAATGGTTAGAGGGTAACCACAGAGTTGGGGACGCTTCAGCGCATGCCTGAAGTACTAGTCATATATCATCAACAAGTATTTTATTTCATAAATAAGATACGTTTTCACAATTTAAAAAATTTACTTGATAATAAAAATACCCTACCATTCTAGGATTATTCTGATTTATCAGTTTTACAAATTTTAAGTTTATTATAAAATTTTTTAAGAAAAATATTTCTTGATTATATGTAAAACTGATGTTAATATGAAACCGATGTATATCGAGGGTGAATAGTAAGTTTTCTTCTTTTTTTTTTATAATAACGTAAGTTGTTGTTCTATCACCAAAGTCGAGCATTGCTGGGCACGGTTGGCACTTGGAAGCTTGATGTAGCAGGACATGTAGTATCTTGTCGCGCACAGTTATTGGCCAAGATGGATAACCCCCACCACCGGCAGTGATGTATACAACAGCTGAAGATATTCTGTGTCTAGTGTATAAAATGTGTATATTTTAGTTTTAGTAACTGAAAACAAAGCCTCAACTCAGCTTATAGCCGGTGTTAGTGTACAGCCGTCTAAATATCAGGCTTGTATGATGGACAGTCTTTTTTGAATTACTCTATGAATAAAGTTTGAAATTCCAGCTTTTATAATATATAAGTTTTAAAGATTGGATTATATTTTCATTGCTGAAAAGCGGCCAATGTTCCAATTCATCAGTAATTGGCTTTTACTAGTTGGAGTTTTTATAGATAAAGTGATTTAATTTTGTTATTTAAACCAGTTGAACACAAATTACCACATACAACTTAATAAAAAACACTAATGATTGATAATTAACTTTAAATAAATAACTTTTCACTAAAATTTTAATTGGTAAGGAGTATTGAATGATTGATTTCGATAAATTTCATTGTACAAACAAACTCATCCATATGGTACATTAAAAAGTTGGATAATTTTTTAGGTGAATTTTGCATAAATATGATAATTCTAATTTTGTTATAGTATTTACATACTAAACAAAATTAATTATAATATAGTATTC
Source organism: Philaenus spumarius (assembly GCA_018207615.1). Classification (NCBI taxonomy): domain Eukaryota; kingdom Metazoa; phylum Arthropoda; class Insecta; order Hemiptera; family Aphrophoridae; genus Philaenus; species Philaenus spumarius. Next base: position 271,701 of record JAGFPH010001372.1, read on the forward strand.
CTTTTACTTTTCTATTTCGGGTCTACTTAGTGTTAATGTATATATTGGATATTTTATGTATGTTGTATATTGTTTTTGGTTTATTATGTACAAAAACAAAGGTTTACCTTCAACACTTTTGTAATATATTAAAAGGTTTTGTTTTAATGTAGAGGAAATGTTCTATTTTATTCAAACTTTCATAATTTTCACTTCCAGTTATTCACTTTCAAAGCCTTTTTACATTTTGCTATTATACTTCTAAGGTCTACTTTCTAATGGGAACTGTAGATATTATTATTATTTTTTAATGCAAAGTAATCTTAAATTATTTTTCTCAGTATTTATATGATAAGATAAGAAATAATACATTTCATGTAGTAATATGTTTATTTAATATTTATAACATACGGTACTTTTTGTTAAATTATTAATTTGAATTGTGAACATTGTGTATGTTATTTTAAAATACAGTAAAACCTTATTAATCCGGACCCCATTATGACATACTTCGCTTAATCCGGACAGACAGTTGACTGCAGGTTATAAAGATTACATTCAGCTAAATTTGGAATAATAAGTAGGTCCACATGTTCTAAGTAAGACTTGTTTCCTGTGTTTTATAAACATGTATATAATGCCTGAAGCACAGAATGGACCTTTCATATTCACAGTGTAATACATTTTACTACATGTTTTATGAATTAACGTATTGTCTGTACATACAACTAAACTCAAAATACATGTTCGTTTTCTATAAAGGGTGTTTCATTATGTACCTTTGTTCATATTAAGGTTATTTCATTTAATCCGAACTTTCAATTATCCAGACGACTTAGAGCCCCAATTAGTCTGCATTAATGAGGTTTTACTGTAATAAATTAGAACACTTACTTTTGTATTATATTTAGTTTGTTGTTATTTAAATAAATTGCTTATGTTGAAATAACGTTTAATAATTTGTATACCCAATAGTGTACGAAACAAGGGCAACAAAAATCAGGGATGAGACACCATGTTAACAAAATTCGGTTAAAGTTTACAACACGCCACCATAGAGGTGCCAACACCTAAAAAATACTGCCTGAAGTATTTACCTAAAAAAAAGATCGTCATCTGCAAAAAATATCACCAGGGTGAGTGTTGTAATCTTACGCCCATCATTAAATTATATTTCTATGTGTATTTTTGTGAAATACTGTTGGAATTAAATAAAAATTACTTACAATATATATTGTAAAATCTTGCTAGATAAAATATGCAGTGATGAAAAAAACCTGTTTTATTAAGGTTTAATAAAAAACACTTTTATTGAATTTTATTTGTTTCACCCAGGAAAAAGGGCCAACAAAATGTGCATTGCTAATGTTATCGACAATGGCAACAGAGCACCACACTCTGCCACATGTATTGTTACTTTGTTTCCCATGCTGGGTGGGAAACAGGAGCAATGGTTTTATACTTATCTATGTTATCTACTGGTTAGATTACTTGTATGTCTTCATTGTTACCTATCTACATTGCAAAATAAAATCAATTTGTTAACTAAGAGTCCAACAGCTTTTCCATAGATATCGATGTAAAAAGTAAACCTTTGACACAATTATAGTCAGTAATAGAGGAAACATAAAAAGATCAAGTGTTCAAATGCAAAAAAAAAACATATATAGGTATCTAATGAGATCAAAAATATGTATTTTAGGCCTTGTAAAATAATAGTTTTCAAATTGCACAACTGCATCTTATATAATAATAGTTTTGTTAAAGTCTGACAAAACAAGATATGTTAGCAGTATTGGTTTAGACAAATGTTACATTTATATAAGGTAGGTCATAATAAACACAGTGATAACTTAAAAGTAGGTTGTGATGCCTTTTTCCCTATGCGGAAAATCTGTGGCCCTCAAAAAATAATTTGTTTGCCTCGGATACTCCGGCCAGTGGCTGGGTTTTGTTCCAGGGGTCAAGGATGGAGGGGGGTGGCTCAGTGCGGCCTAATCGTAGAGACGTACTCTTAAGATATTAGGACCAAATTTATCACAGCCGAGGAAGGGATGGTACGACGTGGTCGTTATCAATTTGCTTGCTACGCCTATACCCTATGCTGATTAAAAAGCTCTTGTATGTGAGTTTTCACCGCACATACACTCTATACCAACGAACTGACGTTGTATGTGGGTTCGCACCACGCATACACCCTATGTGAACGAAATGACGTAGTATGTGAGTTTGCACCACACATACGCCCTAAAATCCCAAAGACGTTTCGTATGTGGGTTTTCACCACACAGACACCCTATGCTAACAAAATGACGTATGTGAGTTCGCACCACACATACACCCTAAAACAATGAACTACGGTTTTATGTGAGTTCGCACCACACATACGCCCTAAAATCCCAAAGACGTTTCGTATGTGCGTTTATACACCCTATGCCAACAAAATGACGTATGTGAGTTCACACCACACATACACCCTAAAACAACGAACTACGGTTGTATGTGAGTTCGCAGCACACTTACACACTAAAATCCCAAAGACGTTTCGTTCAAACCAGTATTCAAACTCGGTAGGCCTAATATACACAGCCTAACCGCTCAGCATATATATATTATATATATATATATACCCTGTTACTTTAAATATTACTAACCCGGCGACGCGTTTATTTGTACAGGTTATCCTAATGTCGTAGGCCTAATATACTTAGGTTGCTCTTAGGCGGCTTCGCAACGTACTCACCTGCCCACAAACTCAATTGAAACAACTCTTAAACCCTGGAACCCTTCAACGAATAAGTTAAACTAATTAGGCCTAATGTACGCAAAGCTTCTCTAAATATTTCGATAAGTAAGCCCTGGATGCTATTCACCACCGCTTAAAATGCCTTAACTATATAAGATTTACTAACTCTATTGCAAAAGCGTTCAGCGTGGTTAAATCTACCTTATAACCTGCAGGTTACTACATAAGCCTATACTCAAATCCGTTTCTGACACTAAACTCTACTTACCGTGATGAGCCGGTTTTCACCAGGCGAGCATCTACCGTTATTGTGAAGCTGCTGATTTGCACCGAGCTAGCCAACTGTCGTTGTCGAGAGGTACTAGCTGGTTTTCACCAAGCAAGCAACTGTCCTCTCTGCCTTAGAACTCTGTCTTATATAGCGGTCCGCTCCCACTCTCGGCGGGCCTGCCTACATCGTCCCACCTACGCACTGCCCTTCTCCACATTGCCCCCTTCCCTACCGAGAATCAACGCAAGACTAAACACAGGCGTGCAGTACGTTTCCTGCTTCTTATTGCCTTCATCTTTTTCTATTTAATTTAAATCATAGACAAATTTTCCCCTTCTAATTTTGGGACGTTACAAGGTACAGTATGCAGTATAATGAAGTACAGTAAAACCTCTCTAATCCGAACCTCTCATATCCGAAACCTCCGATATCCGGCGTAGTAAAAAATAATAAATATATCTATCAAAAATGAATATTTTCGACTAAATACTGCAGTAGGGAATGATGTTTTTGAGTTGGGCTGTAAAAAGTAAAACAAAGGAATTCCGTCGGGACTCCCATAAAAATCATAAATCACGGGTAACGTAAGTCCCAACAAGTTTTACCCGATTTCAAACAAATAAAATTATTACTTTAAAGTTTAAATACTTTTGTTACCGATCTATAAAATGTGTTATTTTTCTTCACAGTAGACACACTAATTCTATAGACACGATAACAAACGAATCAATAAGTGTTTGACCTTGAGCCTACTCTAGACTTCTTGTGTACAAATAACAGCCTTCGCATGAATAAATATAAAACAAGAAGCGTTTACTTAAGAAAGGAAATAATTGCCTAAAACATTTTACTGGGGAAAATGTCTACTTACATAAAATTAATAATGTTTTACATTTTCCCTACTGATATTTATTGTTAAATGCTGAATTGAGTTAAAATACAGAGAATGCGATTGCAAATACCGGAGATTACATTCACGGAGTCTATACGAGAACGGGCAGTTCTTACAACTGAGTATTTCTTGGTATCGAGTTTCGGCTATCGATTCTCGATACCGATACCAATGCTAAAGTATCGGTGGTATCGAAAATCGGTATCGAGAATCGACCCATCCCTAATTTCAACCAATTTACCCATATTAAAAAAAACCTCTCTCAAATCCGGATTTTTTGATATCCGGATCGCCCGGCGCCACATTGATCCGGATATAAGAGGTTTTACTGTACAATCAATTAATACACTAGCAATATTAAAAAATGAATAAAATTGCAATTATGATAACAAAATATACACACACGCATAGAATTTAATGTCTATAGTGCTCATTTTTCCATCCATTGATATGACCTTATCCAGTACAATTAATATAAATCTCTTATGTATTCATTTATACAATAATAGGCTATAATGTGGCATCAAGATAGGTGCGGTCCCAGGACTTCTGTTGGGAGGGGGATTTTTGTTTTTTTTTAAATTACGTTTTTGGGCTCTATTTTCGAAAAAAATTACGGTATACTATTAATTGATATTTTTCAGAAAAGAATTGCTATTATCAAATCCCTTTAGTACTTATTACATGGTACCAATATAATTACAAAATAATTATAATTATTAAGATAAGATGTCAAATTCAGACAAAAATGTTACAAGAATTTTCTTGCCATCCAAACTGAACTATTAAGTAGTTATTATACTCCAAAAAGAGATCTTTGTTTTTGTGTTATCATTTAGAAGATTAAATTAGATGTTACAAGAAATTTCCTAAACAATAGGAAGTATGAAGGTTGAAAGTAGCGCATATTTCAAATTGCTATACTGCTAAAAACACAATACAAAGGTATTTAAATTTACAACTATTACTTACAAGACTACCACTTTATTATTTACAAATTCCAGCCTATGACTACCACTTTTACAAAATCTTGTGATGACTTCTAACATCTACATGAATGTCTTTAAGGATGTTCAATAGGGCTAGGCTGACCAATCTCTCCTCATTCATTGCAGATCTGAGCCATGTCTTCAGACGTCTTAAGGATGCTGTGCGGGCAATGCTTACAGGAACAGAGGCCAAGATAAAGAAGTAGGTTTATTGTGGGAATTTCTTTATCACAACTCAGAAACACATCTAATGCTTTTCTGGGCATAACCTTCTTCTGTGCGTTTTTTTTCCATTTTCCCCTCCAGCTAGCTTTCAATAGCGGGCGCAAATCGCTTCCAAACCACTGCTTTCTTCCTCTTTATATCATCAGTGGAATGAGGCAGGAACATAGCAAGATTGAGAGTAGCTGTAGAGTTTCTTCAGAAAAGTATGATTTTAAATCTTGACAAACCTTTTCAACCAGGGGAATATAAATGAATAGTGAGTTGAATTTGGAATTAGGCCTGTTAGTTTGACGTGCAGAATTTTTAATTAAACTCCAAAACTTGCAGCATCCTTTTCGGCTTCTTCGAAGATTCTGATGTCAATAGCTTCCTTCTGGTAGGTGCGACTTAAAGACAGAGTGACTGATAAAATGTCTGCAAGACTTTTATACCATGGTGTACCATGGACTTGGTGTACCATGGACCACACTACGACCTACACGATGAAAATTGTCCGGCACAATTAAGTTTTTTTAAAAGTGTTGTAACTGTGGTGTTTTTGTGTGTTTTTTAAACGTGTTATGTGTTTTATTGTGTTTGTGTAAGTGTACTTGACAATGGGATTGCGGTCCCGAAACGCGTCGTAACATTCGAACGACCAAAAAAGTCACAAGACGGAACATTAAAAGGTAATATTTAATATTATTCAAAGTGACTTGGAATCCAAGAATCATGCAACTAAAAAAAAAGTCTGCACGACTGTTTACACACACAACAGAGTGCGGTGAACAAGAGTTTTGACTTTTGAAGAGCTCGCAAAACATCCTTTCATTTAGAAATTTCCTCTAAGGCTTCACAAATTTTAGAAAAAGAGCCTTTAAAATCTATAACACTCTCTTGTCTTTCGATCCACCTTGTTTCGCACAATGAAGTAAGTGTGTGTTCAAGAACTTGCCGCAATACTTTATGTTATTTCGATGAGGCTTTGAAGAATGCTATTATCTGTTTCATACTTCCAACAGAATTTCTTACTGCTTGAACTAACGATACTTTGGATATGGACAAAGCATGGTTCTGGCAAGGGGAGTAAACAGCACATTTAGCCTCAGTCTGAATTTCCCTTACTGCACCCCGTGTCTCAGAAGTCATAACGCTACAGCCGTCACTTGAAATACCGACTCAATATTGAGATGGTGAACCTGTAACATTGTCATAACTTTTCTGGCAATGTCCATGCCAGTTGCTGTATGCTATGTGATGTCATTTCCACAATCTTCGATCTCGTTGTCATCATCTCGTGGATTGAAAAACTGAAAAAAATCAAAGTGAGTTGTGATAGGTAAGAAACATCAGTCGTTTCATCAAACATGAGGCTGTAGACACCAGATCCTTTATTCTTTTAATAATGCCAGATACAATTTTTGCACCGCATACACTGATTAAATAATTTGGGGTTTTATTACTTATGAATGTGGACCTACAAAATGCATTTTTCAAGTTCTTTGTCTCCACTTTTGATGCTAAACTTTAATAATTTTCTGAAATTGCCTTCATTGTTACTGTTTTCTTCGAATGTCAATCTCTGTCTTCCTAGAAATATAATTGACTCTACAATGGGAACCAATTTTTTACAATTTTCCTGAACCAGTTTCAGACGGCAAATAACAACTTGGTTGAAAATTTCTTTTTCAGGATTTTTAAACCAGGAATTTAAGTAAACATCTTTTTTTTCCAGAAGTTTGGAAAAACTTTTCAAAGGCTGGGAAACTAGTTTCTGCAAAGAAACATTGTTTTTACCCCCCCCCCCCCCCCCCCCCCCCCCCCCCCCACACAAACATTGGGCAATATTTACAAAAGAACCCGTAATGGAATAAACTAAACCTTTTAAGTAACTAAGGCTTTATACAACAAAATTCTCTTACAGAATTAAATGTGACCATTAAAAATCAAAGATATAAAACATACAACAATATTAGAACAGCTGATTCTGTATAAACTAAATCTGTCTTACGCCAGTCTTATGGAAGTTCACCACATTCTTCCCCACTGAATTTAAAATACATAGTCTTTAAGATATTCAGGGACTTTTCTTGTTCTTGATGATTTCCTGAGTTCTTTATCTTCCTGAGTGTCGCTTGATCCTTCAGTACTTTGGGAATCTGATTGATTAGTAGAAATGTGATAGTTACTATCGGAAATTGGCATTTGTTGATCAGAATCAATATTATCCAGTTCAGAAATCAAATTTATATCACCTCTTGGGGCCAGTTGCTTTAGCGATACTGTAGCTTCTCTCCCATTAGCATAAAGGCATAATGAAGGTTAGCTTCTATTAGTTCAGCTTCGGCAACTAGTGGTTCATATTTACTCATCCTTTCATTTCGTTTCACCAAGACTGAATCCAGTTGTAGTAACCATGCTGGTAATGTACTTCCGTTTCAAGAACGTCGTGGATGAATGAAAATCCGTTCAAGTGGAGTACCAGGCACGTAGCCAGGGGGTGGGTTACCAGGCTGTAGCCCACCCCAAAATTTCCTGATACAATTTTTTTTTTATTAGGATTATAAAATTGCATTGATATAGATATATAGTACAAATAACTTGCACTGTAGTGTAATTTTGTAATATGACGGTATTTACAAAAGTGTAACGTCTTCAAACCTACAATAATAAACTGCCATGTTATCATTTTGTTAGTAAGAGCTTATTAGACTGATACAGAGAGAAAGGCAATACGCAGAGAAATAAAAACATTGCCTCGTAGTGTAATGGGTGAGGAAAGACTCAGTACCCTAGCCATGTTATCCACCCATTGGGACATTACTGTTGAACCAGATAAAGTGATAGACAAAATGGCTGGCAAGAAGAAAAGAAGGCTCTCACTTTAAGTTTACTGTTTTTATTTTTGACATGTACTATATAATGCGCTTAACGAATTAGTAGAATACAGTTACTGTAATTACTCTACCACAAGAATTGTATTTATCACCAGAAGTTTTGATCCAGAACAGTTCAAAGTACACTTTGAAAAAACAAATACACTGATTTTAGACATATAATACCTGGACGACCGAGCATCGCTCTGTATATATTTTTTTAGGAAAATGTATGTAAATACGAATCACATACTGAATAGATATGAATATTTTTCGATCTTACGTACATATGAACTGTTTATTTTAATTTTTTTTAAAACTTAAATGAATTAGTTCTAACATTTTATTAAAATTTGTTTGCAGATATAAAACCTAGCGCATTCGAATCCTGACGTCCAAAAACCTCTATAGGTACATGTGGTTATATAACCTATTCAACGAATAGGCCATATTTATTTTGATATTGTTTATGTATTTTAGAAATAACAAATAATAATTATAATCATTAAATAATTTATATTACCTTTATAGAGATGCAAAGAATGCAGAAACTGGTGGAAAGGTTTTCAGAACGGTTAATAACAGCACATAAATAATGTTTAGTTACGTTTGGTGTTTGAATAAAGAAATAAGTTGAAAATTATACCTGATACATTGTTAATGATTTATTTGTTAAATAGTATATAAACATCTGGAGGTAAAATTGACAGATTAACATCTGTTTGTAAAACATCTTTATTTGTAATATAAAATTATTTACCATGCTTCAAATATGTACATTACAGGGAAAAGTCAAAATATCTATAGCTTTTTAAATGCAACTCTACGAGAAGCACGATGGCCCAAATAAGACATTATTCTTACTGCTTGGTTTTTTGTAAACTGAAGACCCTTGGGTCATTTGCTTTGATGAATTACGCCTCAAAGCAATTTCATACTTTAGGTGAGAAGAGAATAGACCAAAGTATGCTAATTTTAGAATGTGTTCTGAACAGAACTTTGCTAGTGAGCCGAGTAGAAAAACCACTCGACTCTGTGTTTTGCACAGTTTATTAAAATGCTCTGCCCAGGACAGTCTACTGTTGTCAAGGATGAGTCCTAGAATCTTTAATTATGATACAGTATCTAGTAGTTGCTCCTCCAACACTATTAAGGCCTTCCTCTAAGACAGCCTTCAAACTAAAAAGCATGCACTTGGTCTTTAAAGTGTTTTCTTCAAGATTGTGTTCATAAAATTAGTGGCACAAATTAAATACTAAACCAAGTGATGCAATTTTCTGAATATAAAGAACTTTTCTTGTTCATCTTTTTTAGATTTTTTTATAATGAAACAAATCAGCTGGAAATATTTACTTGAAAACTGTATTACAAATTTATTTGAGTAAATCACCTGTTAATTTACAACAATGCATTTATCTAACATTGAAACAATACAACTTATTAACTCCTCATTCTATCTTTTTACTTGAACATACTTTTAATGGTAAAATTCAATAGTGCCAGTGAAACGAAGGCAGCAACAAAACAGGGTACACCATTGTTTTCTAGTAAAACTTTACATCGAAATCATATATCATATGCTATCTTCCTATGTAAGATTTCATAACATTATTCACATAAATTTATCATATTTTTATGTTAAACAGTTATCCCATACATGTCTCTCAAGCACAACCATAATAGAGGATTTAATAAAAAAAACCTCTTATTTGACTGTAACTATTACTTTGTATGGTATTCAGAAAATAACAGTTGCAATAATTCATAATATAATTAATAAAATACATATACCAGTACTAAAAATTTCAACACTTCTTTGGCAGACAAATAAATGGTATCAAGTGTGTAGTGGATAATTGTGTTGTGTATCAAAAATAATAATTATTATAATAAAATTTTAAAAAAAATTAAAACAGCTGAAAAGTTTTGTTAAAGTGATGTGAACCCCAAAACTAGCAACAATGATTTTCAAGATGGAGGGAACTGTAATGGTTTAAAAAAAACATATTTAAATGTATGGATGAACAGTTAAATTAAAAGCGTTCCTGCCCTATCGCCATAAATTATAAAATATCAAGAGCCATCAAAAGTGTCACTATATTAAGGAATTTTGAAATAATGTTGAGGTTTCAACCCTGAAGGAAGAAATCATGGATCAAAACATTTTTGGACTTTGGTTAGATCTTTCTATGTACCATCAAGATTTGAACTATTTTATGAACTATGCCATTTATTTATCATAATTATTGAAAGAAACATTTTAATTGGACTAACTGATTTTAAATTTTGAACTTATAAGATCCAACTAATAATTCTTTGCCTGTTTCTAATGAAACTTAATGATTAAATTAATATTCAAATATGACTTCAAGTTTGTCTGAGTCCCAAGAATTTCACACCTCGTAGATATTAGAGTTGCCTGAGGCAAATCAACCAAAACATTTGTATTATTTTAAAAACCAAATTATTGTGTGTATTGACATTTTGAACATTTGGATCTATATTCACCATTAAATACTGATTTGTTTACTAGCCTATATGAAGTTAAGTTCTTTCATAGTGTCCTTACTATATATTTAGGTTATATAGAAATTAGGCCTAAGCCTACTTACAGTTTTGGGTAATCCAATCACATATTATTGAAATATCTATTTATCTATTAAACTAATTAAGAAGAAAATTTAACAATGGCGCTCAACTTCAGGGCCAGACAAACTTGAAGCATGAAAACCTTGTCTAAAATATTGCAACTGTTATCAAATAAAATCGATAGTATACGGTAAGCCGATTAGTGAAGTTTGTATTAGATATTTATTAGTATAAAACCCTGATCAATGACATCCCCATATAATTTAAGATTCCCTAAATGATACCCGATAAACATGGAAAGTGAGAGGAACTCTAACAACACATTGCAGACCGAAAATGACGCTACCGTACAACGCGATGAACGATCCCATTCGTGTAGTGAAACGGACGCCATGTTATGCTTATCGTCTACACCTGACCATCTTTCAACAGCGCCGAGCGGCAATTATGTGAAGCGCAGCCGAAGTCTACCGAAAATTGACGGAAATACACGAAATGATCCTGTATTTGTAATCAAGGCAAACAATTCATTAGCGATTGCTGGAAACGAGAAGCAAAATACACAGTCTAATACATTATCAGCGGAAGTTCAAACGACCGTTCTAATACAACCACTCCCGACTTGAACACAATATTTATTTATCTACAGCAGATGAATATGAATATGAGCTCCAAATTAAATGAAACCAAGGATGAGATGAACTCCAAATTAAATGAAACTAAACTTGAACTGAAGCTTAAATTTGATGAAACTCAAACCAAATTAAATGAAACCAAACAAGAAATTCAAAATTTTCGACAATTTTTTGAAAAACAAATTCTAGAAGTCAAGACGACACAAGATATGTTTGCCACAGAATTAAATACAGTAAAGGATAACCACGTTAAACAAAATTTTGAAATGAACATGCTACAAAAGGACACCTTACACAAATTAAATACGAACAATGAGGAAATGAAAAAATTTGTTAGTGTATCATTTAATCGACATAACACTGAAGTTGAAAGTAAACTAGAAAACTACAAAGAGAATACCGTCAAATTAATTAACCAACAATTGGAACAGAACAATAACATATTAGAAGATAAAATCAAATTTCACAACCTACAAACTCGTTCTGAATGTGAGGAAATTGCAAAAATCTACAAGACAACACAAGAAAATTTAATACCACTGATTAAACAACATTCTAGTGTAATAAATCAAGTACCCACCGGAAACACCATACAGGTCATTTGTACAGAAGGTGAAGCTATAGACCGGCAAATTCCTTATTTCAATGGACGAGCCACTAACCCACATGAATTCCTCAATCAAATGAAACGATTTTACGAGAAAAGTATGAGAAAACAACAAAATTTAAATGATCCCATTGGGCATCTGAAGGACTTGTTAGAGTTGAGTCTGTATGGACCGGCATCACGTTGGTTACAATTAATTAAGGGTGACATAACAAGTTGGGAACAGTTCGAGGAAGAGTTTAATGCAAAGTTTTGGAACCGAGACCTACAACGAGGAATCAAAGCTTGTATCGAATCTGAGAAATATCGGATAAATGGAAGTCTAAGTCGCTCAGAATATTTCACTGAACGCGTCATCTTACTACAATCTATATCCCCACCGATGCAAGAGGAGGAAATCGTGACACTACTCGCCGAACGATTTGACGGTATTGTACAAGACAGTAGGAACGTCCAGAACATAAATACAATCAGGGAGTTCGAGCGATTATTACAAAGGGAGGATATCCGAGACACGCAACGACAAACTCGAAATAGTAGTCAGAACATGTCACACAACCCCATCAGATCAGATCAACCACCAAATCGAGTACATCAAAACCCACCACGGAGCCCACAAATTAACAACCAAGCCTACCAACCCCGACACAACAGACCCAATAACCAGAGAACAAATTATTCTGGAAATCAAAATCCTAGAGAAACACAAAATAGCCAATATAGAAATTATAATAATAACCAAAACTCATGGCGGAACAACAATTCACAATACCGAATTAATAACCCTAACCAGAGTCAAAACAACAATAATCGACAATATCAACATGACTCAAGACCTAGACAACAGAGTACATATTACAACCGAAACAATGAAACTTATCCCACACCAGAATAAAATCAAATCTGTACGATGATCAGGGAGCAAACCGCAACCAATCCAGATACACACCCAGCTCTACACAATTCTTCATCCAACCATACAACACAAAGTGATGCGGAAAACTACAGAGCGTTATAGGTGAGCACCGAGGTGACAGAGAGGACCACCTCTATAAATCATTTATAGCGCGCAACGATAACACCCTCGGATCTGATTTATTCAACAATACATCCAATTGTGAAATCAACAATATAATGTGTGATAAAAATTTCCTAATGTCTGAACCAAATAATAATAACCATATAAACAATGAAATAAATATTATTTGTCCAGAGATATCAGTAAACATCAATAACCTTAATACAAATGTACTCATAGACACTGGAGCGAATGCTAGCTGTATTTCCGAACAATGGTTTAAAGAAAACCGAGAACAACTCAAACCTTTTGAAGAACTTCCAGTAAATAATACCATAATAAGAACCGCTATAGGCGAACCGTCAAAGAGACTAAAACGGATTATTTTCATACCCGTTACCATAGAAGGACAAACGATGAATGTGCAACTGCTTGTCGTGCCACACTTGTTAAGACCAGTTATATTTGGAGTAAATTTGATAGCACAATTGAAAATGGAAATAAACTTTGATCATAATATAATTAAAATGTATATACATAATACAAATATTGTAGTGAAGTTTGGTGTTGTTACAAGTGAAGGATATTTATGTAATATAATTGCATCTGATTGCCAAAGGCTAAATAATGATAATTATAATTTCATGTGTAATGGTTATAATTCTATACGTAACAGTCATACGATTCAGCGCGATATAAACTGCAACAACTCTTTGTCCCATGAAATGATTCTTAGCTCTTTAAACGACAATAATTACATTGATATAGCACAGAAGGAAGATTTAATTAAGTTACTTAACAAATACCAAAATGTGTTCTCGGATCGGCCAGGTTTATGCAGTAAATATGTACATGAACTCAAAGTTACAAATCCACAAGAATTTAAATGCATAAATTATCCAGTACCTTTAATGCACCAGGACGAAGTGATGAAGGAAATCAACCGTATGGAGGAGTTACAAGTAATAGAGCGCAGCAAAAGTACCTTTATTAACCCTATAATCCCAGTCATTAAGAAGACAGGTGAAATTCGCTTATGTTTAGACGCACGCAGAGCAAACGCCATCATAGTAGCAGATTTTGAATGCAACAGAAGCGTGAATGAAATTTTAACCAAATGTAAGAATGCTAAGTATATAAGTAGCATCGATTTAACCGCATCTTATTGGCAAATTCCGTTATCTGAAGAATCTCATCAATACACCGCTTTCCAGTTTAGAGGAAAAACTTACCAGTATAGAGTTACACCGCTTGGCATATCCACATCTCAAGCAGCACTAGTTAGAGCTTTTGACAAAGTTTTTGATTCTGAAGTAGAGGATTTCACTGCAATCTACGTAGATGATATTTGTGTCATTTCACCTGACTTTCATATACACATCACACATTTAGAATATATATTTCAAAAGTTGAAAGCAGCTAATATGACAATTAATTTCTTAAAGTCTCATTTCTGCCAAGATTCTGTACCATTATTAGGTTACACACTCACAAATGAAGATCTTATGATGGATAAAAGCAAAGTTGAACCCATACTAAACTTTCCACCACCCAAAAATAGAACCCAACTCAAAGCATTCTTAAGCTGTATCAATTATTATAACAAATTTATAGACAAGTTCTCGACAACAGTTCAACCTTTAATGCGTCTCACATCTAAGAAGGTAAAATTCAAATGGACAACAACAGAAGAAGGAGTATTTAACGAAGTTAAGCAATTATTCCTTAAGACCAACACCTTTAATCATCCAGACACTTCCAAAGAATTCTATTGGCAAACTGATGCTTCAGAGTTTGCTATTGGAGGACACCTGTACCAATTCAAAGACAACGGGGAGAAGGCAGCCATCATATTCTTTTCTCGAATTCTTCAGCCAGCAGATCAAAGATTTACTACAACTGAAAAGGAACTTCTAAGTATCATACTCTTATACTGTTTACAAAAGGTCAGATATATTGTGCTAGGTGCTAAATTAACTATTATCACAGATAACCATGCTCTAACTTTCTTAAAAACTTGTCGTTTATTAAATAACCGATTAGATCGATGGATTTTGTTAATCCAAGAATACAATTTCACCATAGTACGTTGTAAAGGTGCTGAAAATGTAACGGCAGATACACTAAGCCGCATAAAGGTAAATAACCCACAGAATCAAAACAATAATCTTACAGAAATTACAATACACTACCTCGATAGAATACCAGATCCGCAACTACAACATGATCTAAGAAACTTATCACAACTACAACAAAATGATGTCAAGCTCCAACCCATAATAGAAATACTCAAAAATCTACCTGAATCACCAGAACATTTACAGTTATCTGAAAACTATAAATACCACAATAACGTACTTTATCAGAAGTTACAAAATAAATGGCTCATAGTTGTACCTGATATCATGGTAGGACGATTTATTTGGGAATGCCATATATATTATTTACACTGTGGATCAAAGAAGTGTTTCCAACTGCTACAACAACATTTCATATTTAAAAATATGTATAGAACCATACGCAAGTATTTAATAAGTTGTGATATATGCCAGAGATGTAAAATTAATACAAGACCATTAGTGGGTGTAGCTAAAGGAGTAAAATGTGTGTCAAAGAATCAACAAATAGCTGTGGACGTGATAGGACCCCTACCGACCAGTGTTGGGAACGTTAAATATATGTTAATTGTGATAGACATTTTCACCAAGTTTATCAAACTATATCCTATGCGAAGAGCTACAACTAAAGTCATACTCAATAAGTTGTTTAATCTACATTTCCCTGCTTATGGTTTACCAAAGAGAATCCAATCTGACAATGGTAAAATATGTACCTGATATCAACAGATGTCTCAATGAACTGTATCATGAGTCTACAGGCTTTACACCAAATGAATTACAACTTGATAAGAAAGATGTACGATTTTGGGAGGATTACATTACCAACCCTTTTATAAATGATACACCATATGAATACAAATTATTATTAGCTACTAGGAGAATAGAGAGTACCGTAAGAGAAACAAGCGAGCCCATAAATTTAATCAAACACACAAAACACAAACATTAAATATTAATGATAAAGTACTCACCAAAACTCACCCTTTATCAAAAGCTATTGATGGTGAAACTGCAAAGTTGTTTGAAGTTTATGAAGTTCCCTACATAATTAAGAAGATTCTGGGAGGTGCTACTTACCATGTTTCAAATTTGAACAGTGAAGATTTATATGGACCATATCACATTTCCGCGTTAAGGAAATATATTGAACCCATAGATCCAAAACATGATAATAATGGTGAAGAAGAATAGGACGGTGTATAGAGAAGTGTTTTCTTTGTTTTCAGTAAACTTCAAACTTAAAAATATGTCTGTAGGTACAATGAACTGTGATATAACCACTTGAACAATATTATAAATTTTATGTGAATTCAACAGTGTTTCTTGTTTTATCACTTTTCTTTGAGAACAGTAAGGTGTTACCCATTTTCCCAGACATACCGGTACATTTTCCCCATCATTCAAATTGCCACATAAACTTTGAGCATGGACTCTAATCGCGAGTGCGTGACCCCAATGTCCCAATTGCCACATAAACTTTGAGCATGGACTCTAATCGCGAGTGCGTGACCCCAATGTCCCAATTGCCACAATAAGTCTCAAGAAAACCCAATAAACAATATTTTGTTAACAATAATTAAGTTGTCTCAATGTTATCAAAGCAAGTTAAAAACATGTTATAATCTTAAGTAGTTAGTTATTGAATGTTGAACCATATTGTCTTTCAGTATTACATACAAATTAATGTTCTATGATGTCATTCAAACTTCATCGAAATGTATCATTCATTTCATTCAGATAAATTTCTGAGGGAACATTGTAAGATTTCATAACATTATTCACATTAATTTATCATATTTTTATGTTAAACAGTTATCCCATACATATGTCTCTCAAGCACAACCATAATTGAGTATTTAATAAAAAGCCTCTTTTTTGACTGTAAATATTACTTTGCTATTCAGAAAATAACAGTTGCAATAATTCATAATATAATTAATAAAATACATATACCAGTGCTAAAAATTTCAACACTTCTTTGGCAGACAAATAAATGGTATCAAGTGTGTAGTGGAGAATTGTGTTGTGTATCAAAAATAATAATTATTATAATAAAATTTAAAAAAAATTAAAACAGCTGAAAAGTTTTGTTAAAGTGATGTGAACCCCAAAACTAGCAACAATGATTTTCAAGATGGAGGGAACTGTAATGGTTAAAAAAAAAACATTTAAATGTATGGATGAACAGTTAAATTAAAAGCATTCCTGCCCTATCGCCATAAATTATAAAATATCAAGAGCCATCGAAAGTGCCACTATATTAAGGAATTTTGAAATAATGTTGAGGTTTCAACCCTGAAGGAAGAAATCATGGATCAAAACATTTTTGGACTTTGGTTAGATCTTTCTATGTACCATCAAGATTTGAACTATTTTATGAACTATGCCATTTATTTATCATAATTATTGAAAGAAACATTTTAATTGGACTAACTGATTTTAAATTTTGAACTTATAAGATCCAACTAATAATTCTTTGCCTGTTTCTAATGAAACTTAATTAACGATTAAATTAATTAATATTCAAATACGACTTCAAGTTTGTCTGAATCCCAAGAATTTCACACCTCGTAGATATTAGAGTTGCCTGAAGCCAATCAACCAAAACATTTGTATTATTTTAAAAACCAAATTATTGTGTGTATTGACATTTTGAACATTTGGATCTATATTCACCATTAAATACTGATTTGTTTACTAGCCTATATGAAGTTAAGTTCTTTCATAGTGTCCTTACTATATATTTAGGTTATATAGAAATTAGGCCTAGGCCTACTTACAGTTTTGGGTAATCCAATCACATATTATTGAAATATCTATTTATCTATTAAACTAATTAAGAAGAAAATTGAACACCTATTTAAAAAGATTAAGTTTGATTCAATATAGCTTAAAAAACCCACCTTAATGCAGATTTTTAGCGAATTTCCATAGGAAAAATGAGCTATTGCAGTGGCCCTTATGGTGAGACTAACGTCGAAACACTGATTCGTTTAAATAAAACTACGATATCACTGTTGACACACTTTATTTAACTCAAATCACACACAATGCTACAAATCCAAACAGTCACAACACTATATTTATATCTTGTATTATTACAACCAAGAACATTATTTTATTTTGTTTACATATCACCATAGTAACGAAATGAATAACCATAAAATAGACATTAATAATGGTAGACTGATATCGTATGTTTAACATATGGATCTATCTGGAATTTTCTAGGCTAGGCTAACATGAAATATACAATGAATATTCCGGAAGCCAACAACACAATTTCAACTAGGTATTTTTTTCAATTATTAATTTTTACTTATATAAGATAATAGAAAAAAGAAAACAAACAAAAAGATAAACATAGGCCTAAATTTTAATTAGAGTTTTAATTGCGTACAGGTTATGTTTTCTTTTAATTACATTTCAATAACCCATGCATGTACTGCATCAACACTCCCTCCCCATAACCCTGCGACACATTGAAACTCTTCAAAAACCTTCCGGTCCGAAGGACTATACTACAACCTAACATACAGCGACATAAATTATAAAAATACATTGTCTTCTTATTTTCTGGGCCGGAGATTGTATCCATGTCCCTGCTCTTCCTCCGTTTCTGGGCTCTCTGAAGCGTCGCTTCCAGTCCCGGAAAGATTCACCGTTCGGAGTGGTTGTTCCAGTGGTTTCAGCTCAGCAGCGTGCACCTTGACTGGAGGATTGGTCTTCAGCTCGTAAATGCCCTCTCCAAGTTTTCTTGCGACAGTGTAAGGCCCCAACCATTTGGGTGCCAGACCTGCATGGAAACCTTTGGCCTTGTTACCGAGTACGTGGTTTCGTCTCATTACCAGTTGACTGGGTTGTAGCTCTTTTTCTTCTTTGACATTTATAGCTTCAGCCTGTCTCAGTGTGCGTTCCGCTGCTTTTGTCTGCATTTGCCGACCCTGTTGTTGTTGGGCGGAATACCACTGTTCCACTGTTTGTTGTTAGCTGTAGCCGGTAGACTCCAATCACCAATGCGACGTATCGGTCGACCCAAGAAAATTTCTGCTGGTGAATAGCCGGTGACGCGATTGGTTCTCTGTCGCAAGGCGAGAAATGACTGGGGTAGATGTTCGTCCCACTTCTTGTGTGGTTTGTCGACTAGAAGAACTTGTAGCATTCTCTTCAGTTCTTGATTTCGTCGTTCAGTAGGGTTGGCTTGAGGGTGGTAGATTGGAGTTGTCCAATGTTCGATATTCCATTGGTATAACGTTTGCTTCCAGAGTCAAGAAGTGAATTGACTGCCATTATCGGAGAGCAGACACCTAGGATACCCATATCGACTGAAGACTTCTGTACGCAGAAGATGTAATATGCGACTTGATGTGGCTTCTGGTATGGCGAAGGCTTCTACCCATCTGGTGAATAAATTGGTGACAACCAAGATGTTAGTTTTACCCCGAGATGTGCGGGGGTATGGACCCATGATGTCGATGGCAAGTACCTCCCATGGTTGATGGGGCTGTCGACCATGTGACGTTGTATTCGGTTTCTGATTGGTTGCCTTAGTGCGAGCGCAGATGGAGCACGATCTAACATATGCTGCGATGTCTTTCTTCATAGCCACCCAGAAAAATCGCTGACGGATCGAATGGTATGTTTCTTCTCGGCCAGGGTGTACTGCTTCCGTGTTGTCATGGTACTTTTGGAGCACTGAGTTGACGTAAGCTTTTGGAAGGACTGTAACTGGTGACTGGTTAGCGAACTTTGACACGTAGACAAGAATACCATCTTGTAGCCGTAAGTTCTTGTAACACACCTTAAAACTTCTTGGAACACCCAATCTGTCGTCGCTTCGACTTCTAATCCAATCAATCATCTTCTTACAGACTTCATCTTCTTCTTGCCATTTTTTAATTAACTCATTGCCGAACCCGTTGTCCAAAGCCATGAGAACTGGA
>JAGFPH010001373.1:27054-38697 GCA_018207615.1 Philaenus spumarius
ATAACAAACAAGATTTATTGTTTTAGGGGTTGTTTCAACCCTTACAGGCCAAATATTTTAAAATCCTTTCTTAGTGCGCCTCTAGCCCCTATGACAAATACGTGTAACAAATTTCACGTTTCTAAGAGGTAGGGTTTTAAAGATATATAACAAACAAGATTTATTGTTTTAGGGGTTGTTTCAACCCTTACAGGCCAAATATTTTATAATCCTTTCTTATTGCGCCTCTAGTGCCTATGACAAATACGTGTAACAAATTTCACGTTTCTAAGAGGTAGGGTTTTAAAGATATATAACAAACAAGATTTATTGTTTTAGGGGTTGTTTCAACTCTTACAGGCCAAATATTTTAAAATCCTTTCTTAGTGTGCCTCTAGCCCCTATGACAAATACGTGTAACAAATTTCACGTTTCTAAGAGTTAGGGTTTTAAAGATATATAACAAACAAGATTTATTGTTTTAGGGGTTGTTTCAACCCTTAAAGGCCAAATATTTTAAAATCCTTGCTTAGTGCGCCTCTAGTGCCTATGAGGAATATGTGTACCAAATTTCAAGTTCCTAGGTGGTATGGTTTTTGAGATACAGTGATCAGTCAGTGAGTGAGTGAGTTGGTTTTGGATTTTATATAGATAGTACGCATTTTGTAGGTAACCTCCTAACCTCAAAATATACGTTTTTTCAATTTTCATATTTATATTCCTCGTGTTCTTTTCCTTTTATAGCCTATTTATAATACTATGGCAAAATTGACATGGGGATTTGAAGCTATGAAAACTTTAGTTTTACATTGTGAAAAAGAACAATGTTTGTGGAACATTCACACGAAAGCCTACAAAAACAGCCATGTAAGGAAAAAAATATTTAGAACAAATTAGGCCTACAAATGTTTTGCAGTCTGTAATATTGGGGTTGGCAGTATAGGCTTAGCCTATGTTTATATTTTTTGTAGCCTAAGACATTAGAGAGTCTTTGATTATGTTCATTTTATTGTAAAAGTATGGTTACAAGTTTTTTTTAAGATTTTTTTTGAAATCTTAAAACCCGTTATACTATGAATCACGATCTTTCAACTGTCATTCATTAATTATAGTTAATAGGATAAATTATCCTATTACTTTAAATGAGCAATTCTTGTATCTATCTTTGTATCTGTCGCGGATCTCGAAAACGGCTCTAACGAATTCAAAGAAATTTTGTATTTAGGTGTAGTTTTGATTTTTAAGTACACCCATATAGTTGTATTTCGTGTAAAAACGCAATTTTTTGAAAAAATCTAATTTAAAAGTTGAAAAATTTTAACATAGGGTCTTATGGGTTGCCCTGTTACAAAATAACAAGGAAATAGTAAATAAAGCGATCAAAACAGCTGTTTATAAACAAGCCAATTTATACTGTTTTAGCACGTTGGAAATAGAGTGGAATAGAACTGAGATTGAGTACTATCCAAAATCAGCTGTTCATTGGATAGTTTTTAATTACTGTTAAAAAAACAAGCTCATTTATACTGTTTTAGCACGTTGGAATTAGAATAAATTGGGCCCGATTTAAACTAGGCAAAGATGGATAAATTCTAATACAGTAGTCAATTGTGTAATATAGGCCTGGCTCATTTCTGATACATACTATTGAGGTTATGTTAATCCAGCAATAATTTTTACTATATTCAGGCCTGGTTACAAAACTTTAGTTGACATAAGATAGAACTAGGACTAAAATCGTAATGAAAGCCTCTAACGTTTCTAAAGCATGTATTTCAGTTTATAAAATTAATCTTGCAATTACTGTTAATATATTTAAGCCTGGTTTCATAATTTTACAAATCTATGTACACTCGAGCCAAAGATTTACGAGATTTTTTAGCGAATTTTCCAACTGCAAGCGAAGCGTCCAGGTGCAGAGCCCCTAGTAATAATAAAAGAATAACTCGAAACATAACCAAAAAAATATCTAGGCTAGTTAATAACCCAGTTGATCAAAGAAATTGTACAGGTGTAATAAATGTTTTCTTTGACAGAACTTTGTCAAAGATTTCATCAAAGATCTTTGACGAATAAATTTGATAGTGTAATAATGTGCCCCTTAGTTCTGACGACAGAAGTTTATTTAGTATAAGTGGGAAAAGGCCCAACTGCCCCCAATAAATTAAATGAAGTCGTCTATAACAATGTGATTGACAGACAGTATATTTTCAAGCTGTTTTTAATGAATTTTCTTTCCCTTATTTAAAGCATAAGTTAGGCCTAAAAATACCTCGTAGAATCTGTTGCCTGTGCTAAGATTCAATATCCAAATTATGTAAAATAAACACAAGCATTAACATTAAAGTATATATTAAAATCATTAAGTTTTAATTGTAATTCAACCAACAAACACCGAGGAATATAAGCGAATCTTACCCTTTCGAAGTGTAAACCTAACCTCAAAATTTACACAAATAGTTCAACTAATTTGAACGCAAAGAGTATTTCACTACCCACGACACTTTAAACGCTTATTGCAATCAAAACTAAGCAAATTTTAAGAACGGTAAGTACACAAACCGAAAAGAAACTAAACTTGTTTGGTTCTAACGACATAAGTTTACTTGGACAGAAGTTTACTTACTCCGAACTGCACAACTGCCTACAGATCCGCCAGCTGATAAGTTGCACATTGTTACAAATGTCGTGTTTTATTTTAACTTACTAGTCAGCCCCCGTGAAAAATCACAGGCGGATTAATCAGATACACATCAGAAATACATCATTTAAAAACAATACACTTTATCTAGGCCTACCTAACTATGCTGACGGGGATTTTTGACTCGGTAAATGTGTACAATTATAAGGACTATAAAACTGTAGGAATATTTGTTAAGATTTTGTGTTTATGTAAATTATTATATACATTTAAAGAAAGATGAAAATATTATATTTTAATTGCCTATAATTTAATACTGATAGATGATAGAAGTTATTAATATTATAGGCTATATTATTGATTGAAGTTGCAAACATAACCCCAAAGTATAATCTACGCTAGGTTTTGTTTGAGTATTACAGGTGAAATCTGTTATAGTATTAGCGAATTACCATAGGAAAAATGAGCTATTGCAGTGGCCCTTATGGTGAGACCCAAGGTCGGGAGTAGCAAATAAGCACCGATCATGGTCCCCAGAACACGTTTTGGGGTGTCCATGTGTTTTGGGGAAAAATCATATGTGTTCGCACTCTAGCGGCCGCAATTTAAGTCCGATTTGGTTCAAATTTAATACACATGTTGGTTGTCTACGTCGCTCGGACGAGTTCGTTAGCCAAAAAAATCCAACAACCGGAAATACGTTTTTTGGCCGGAAGTAACTATTTTTTACTACGAGAATGACATTTTTTAAAGTTTTTTCTAAAAATATAAATTTAGGATGTTATTCTGCATATTTCGTTTTTTTACGCGACCTTATAGCTCGCTTGGTTCCCCCAAAATCGACCAAAACGTAAATTACCATACAAGTACCCGATTCGAAGCCAAATGGTGCAAACTCGCGAGGCCACTAGGCGCAAACAAATTCTACTAATATATTGCGTACACACAGACAGCGTTCAACGCCTTCGTGAGTAGACCTATTTCCCAAATTGTTGGTTGAAACTCTAAAACATAGGCATATAAACTTAATTTTGGAAATTTGCTGAACTCACGTCAGCGGTCCAGCTGCGTGGTCGAATTATTATATATATATCTAAATAAAGATAAAAATACTACCTTTCTATTGCTTTCTAACTTCAAATTTATAGATCAAATGATTTAGAAATAATTAATATTACAATGAAGACATAAATAATCGAATATGTTTATATGTTATACGAAGATGTACGAATGTTTCCAAAGTTAAACTAATATTATGTATCTCTTCTTTAAACTTGTAAAAATGAATATATTGATAAAAAAAGGTTGTATTTATATTCATTTTATAACCTCAAAGCAAATCTTATAACGTATAAGATTAGTTCTTATTAGAACTTATTAGAATAGATTAATAAACTCATATTTAAAAAAATCAACTTAATGTCTGAGAACAAGACTTTAAACAACCAAAGGGAAAGAATTATTAAAAGAAATCTATATAAAAGTGAGCCTATATCAACAGGTAAACCTACCTATTGGCCCACTGATCCTGCATAAATACCTGGTTTCATAGACTCCTACATTATCAAGATCATATCAAGCAAATAGTGCACGTAGAACACAACATAGAGCTTAATTTGGATACAGGGACCCTATTATCCTAACTCTAAGTGAATGTGTTATCCAGATACCATGCAAGCCTGTGTTGGTGAATAATTGTACGGACTGGAACAGCTTCGGATCCCCGAGCGTGCCGGATTATCAAGGTCTTACTCTACTATTTAAGTGAATAATAATAATTAAAATGTGTTTAGGTTTACTGTCTTTTACCGAAGATTTAAACTTCTGATAAAGGCTACTGACTAAATAAGAGACATTTTGCCAAGTTTTTGCTTAAAATAGTATGTTGTATTTTTTCTGGGTATTATTTTTCCTCGGACCCCCTATTTGTCACTTCCGGCATCATTCCTGCCGTGGAAAAATTACGAGTACGTTCCTGCTCATAATCGAAGAGAGAAACCTCAACCCGGATTATCAATTTGGGTTTTGAAAAAAATATTCTAATATATATTGATTGATCAGGTTCATAGAATTACTAACCTAATTGAAAAATCTTTAGAAGAAAAGAAAGTTTGCTCGGCGTTGCTTAGACGTTTCCCAGGTCTTCGACAAGGTTTGACACGAAGGACTGAATCACAAGCTCAAACTACTCCTTTCTGTACAATATTCAAAAATACTGGAGTCCTATATTTCAGATAGGTACTTTAGGATTAAGCAAAAAGATGCCTATTCTGATTTGAGGAAAATTCAAGCAGAGGTGCCACAGGTAGTGTTTTGGGACCAACCCTATATCTTCTGTTTACTAGTGATTTACCAACATTTGAACAAAATATTGTTGCTAATTTTGCCGACGACACAGCTATTTTAGTTGTTAGTGACAGTAACATTGAGTCCACCAGAAAACTACAAACAGCTATAGCCGACAAACAAAGCTGGACTAAGAAGTGGCTTATCAAATTTAACGAGGTCAAGTCTGTGCATGTCGATTTCACCAATAGGCATATCGAGCACAGACACGTTTTTATTAATCATAAAGTGGTTCTTATGAGAGTACAACCAAATATGTTAGGCGGAAAGCAAAAAGAAAGGAACCTCTTCGCGGCAAACTGAAAATTTCAGTACAAGCAGTTTCATCGAATGAGGTCAAAAATATTGATTTTCGGTTGTTTGCGATTTAATATGCTTCATTTCATCCTTTACCAGTTGTAATTGATTACAAAACTGTTGTAAACGGATAAAATACAAAAAAAAAAATCATGAACATAGCTTGGGAAAAGAGACCTCTTCGCACTTATGGGAAAATAACATGGGCCGCGAACCGGTTCCCTTTTCTCAAACACATCAGATAAGAAGGCAATACTTTAAAAACTACTCTCCGATGAATTCTAGTAGAGACGAACTGAACTACTAAGCGTTTATTGTAAAATGAGAACGTTTTCTGATTATAAAAATCCCTGACCCGACTTCAGTTACCTTTTCTTTACAGATTTAAAAACCAACCTACTCTTAGTAGTTGTACTAACACACTTAAACTATGCATTTAAAGCTAAGATTTTTGTATAATTAATTATTAATAACTATTATGAATTATTACAGTAATTAATTTTTGATAAGTTAATGTAGTGTCCAAACAATAACCCCATTCTCATGAACCCCAAAACATCGATGAAGCTGGCAGCAGTAACCCTAACGATCCTCGACCTGTCCCAGGACCTTCGACGAAGCGTCAAAAACGTTCCACTTAAATAATGAAGATGGATGTTTATGAGACACATTTTTTTATGTCATTTTTAAGCTAATTTGTATACAAATTTCATTTCTTAAATTTTATAAATAAAGATTGTTTGTTACTTTCAATATTTCAAGGTTTTCTCAAAATGCCCATTTTCACTGTATAAAATTAAAAAATCCGTAACTTAAACAAACAAAATCATAGAGACATGATTTTTGCACTAAATTGTTTGTTATTTAAAGCTAAATTCAATATTATCAAAAACTAAAAACCTGAAATGGCCGCGATGTGGTCCCTTTTTGCTTTCCGCCTCACATATATTGGCTTGACATTGAATGCCAAACAAGAGGACATTGAATGCATGTTAAGAAAAAACAAGAGGAGTTGAATCTGAAATACAGAAAGATGAATTGGTTATTGGGTTGTTGTTCTGCCCTATCAGTGTACAACAAGCTATTGTTATAAAAACAAGTCCTTAAACCAGTATGAACTTACGGTATACAACTGTGGGGTTGTGCCAGTCAAAGTAATAGAAATGTCATTAACCAGTTGAGGAGTAGGTGGAAGTGATCCCAAAAGAGTACTGACGGTTTTAACTGTCCCCAATCAATATCGGTTGTTCTATTAAACAATATTTACATTCTGTAATGGTGTTCTTACGTAATATTTCGACTGTGGAACGTTCAAAGTAATCGTTGCTGTAAGGTGAATATAAAACACAGCTTTGCCACCAAATGTCCTGTCATTTTCTCGTGCCAAATCCATTTCGCCCAGCAGCCGCCATTTCCCGCGACCTCTACCAGCAAGACAAAATGGCCGAAGATAACTAAGACGCTGCTTTGTGCGCTCAAATACAACACAAAGTGAGCGTAAAAAAAAGAAACTGCTTATGAGTGAACTAAATGTGAAGTAGCACTTGTGTACCCATGTCTTGAAAATTATCACACTATAAAAAAGTTAGAAAAAACATAATGTTCAGTTTTAACGCCTAGAAGGTAAAAATGATGCATTATTTTGGTATTTTATAACGTTTAAATACATTGTAAAAATATAAAACTAAAAAGTGTTCTTTACTCCCTGATGCCCATTAATGATAATTTTGCTTACTCTTATAGACCCTATTAAGGTTGATGATTATAACCGTCAGTACTCCTCAACAGGTTAAACGGTTTCAAAATAAAGTGCTTTGTGGTACAAAGTTGATGCTCCTTGGTGGTACATCCTAAATGATAACTTGCATAAAGACCTTGAGGTTCTGACTGTTGACAATCAACTCAGAATAATCCCACAAAGTCACGAACAAAGACTACATCGGCACATCAATGTCGAGGCCTTCGACAACGATGGCTTAGTCAGAATGTTGAAAAGAGTGAAACCATTTGAACTGTGTAGTTTCAAGTCTCACTATTTAAGAGACTATTAATTCTAAACTAAGTGATTATCAGTAGATAAAACTTAGTAAAAATAATGAATAAATTTAGGTCCTAAACAAATAGCTTATTAGTGTTATTAGTATAACACCAACAATGGAATATTTCTGCGATGTAAAGAGTAACTTACGCTACTACGTTAGAAATGTTATAGTGGACTTAGTAAATTTCACCGATGTATAACTAGTACTACGGAAAATGTTACAGTGTTAAATATTTTCAACTTAACTTACAACAAATATTACGACAATGAAACGTTTTGTTACGCTACTAGAAGAAGATTTTAGGAGAGTTTAAATTTACCAGAATTAATTAATCTGTATTCTGGTAACGATTGGTACACCAAATGGAACTGAATAACAAACCAAGGAGCATAAGAAGACCACATGGACCATTCTCGTCAACGAACAGAACAACAGGGAGGCAGTAACCAACTACAATCAATCTGCAGCGACACCGAAAGACGCCAGACCTCATAGAGCCAAAATCTTACAGAAGCAAGCACAACACCACCCGCCAAATCGGGAAATCCAGGAGTCATCAATAAGGCAGTTCCGAGTCCAGGGCCGTAGAAACAAAAAAGTCTGCCAGAACAAAAAAATACGTTGATCCCCTTTTACAAATTGCCTGAGTTAAATTCAGTAAATTTATGGATACTGGGTTGAGATACTGTACTTCTATTGGTCAGGTTCTTATGACTTGTTTAAATTGCACATACAATAATATATTATTAAATTAGAATCATAGATGACCAAAATTAAAATCATTTTAAAAGAATTAAATAAATTTTATAAAGGTAAAGTCGTATTGACTAATTTTATAAATTAATTAACAAAGTAATACAAAACAAATGGTTCTGCTTAAATTTAAAAAGTAAATATTTTGTTAGAGACTTAAAGTTTATTTTGTTTTGTAGTGGGAAGGAATCCACGGAGATGTTTTATTTTAATATTGTAAATAAATTTTAGATTAATATAGAATTGCAAATAGAATTATTAACTTACCTTATTATTGATATCCCATTCTTAGTGTTTCTGATATTATGATAGATTACAAAAAGTGTTTAATTATAAGATTTTTAAGAAGCACAAAAAAAACACAGATTATAAGGTCAGTTCCAGAGTATTCACGTCTCAGAGATTCACAAATAATAACTACTGAGCTGAGCATATTATAAATTAACTGTAAAGTGAAAAACTGGAAGCGTTTTATAAATTATTAACTGTTAGGGTGACTATAAACATAGTCATCCGAACCAGAGGTTTATCGCCTAGTTCTTCCAGGAGGTGGTATTATCTCATTACCTTGTATGAAAACTAGTATAGTATATAAATTCAAATTAAAAAAATAATTACAAATTTGACGTTCACAAGAGAACGAACGATCAGTAAACAAATTTAGTGTTAGATGCAAAGTTGCTGAGCCTAAAGTGGGCTCAAACACAATAAGCTAGTTTTCGTTACAAGGTTTGATTGCTATAAAAATATTGCAATTGGAGATAGTGTTTTGCTTGATGCTTGCAAAATTATGTATAATGGTTATATAGAATCAACCCTAAGATATGGAATAATTCTTTGGAGTATGGCCTTGAAAGTAAAATCATTATTTATATTACAGAAGAAAATAATGAGAACAATGACAAATTCTAGGCCATTAAAATCATGTAAAAATCTTTTCAGAGTGCTAATAATCCATACGCTTGCTGGTCTGTAGTTGTAGGAAATCTTGAGCTGGGTTCATAACATTAAAGATGAATTATCATCAAAATCTAAATTTGAACATAGCTATAGTACCAGATTTTAAACTTTCCAAACACCATCTAACTTTATTTGTAAAAAGTCCACAGTATTCTGATTTGAAATTGTATAACAGGCTACCTGGTGATTATAAAAATTTAATTTTAGGCAGTTAGAGAAAGAATACAAGATGGCAGTATTGGCAGAGCATACTACTCAGTTAATGCATTTTTAGTAAGCCCTGTTAAATTAAAAAAGTAATTATGTTAGTTAAGCCCAGGGGCGTAGTCAGGGGGAGGGATATTGGGATGTATCCCCACCGAAATTTCCAGAATATAAAATATCAACAACCCCCAGATAAGTCAGTTAAAGAAATTGAAACAATAACCCTTAACTGGCTAGCAACTTAATTCAGCTGCGGGAACACAAGCTTCGTTAAAGTATATTTGTTGTTAAAACTTGTCACACTGGGTAGTTTCTTCCAAGAAATTAATTCCTGACTGACAAAGATGCATTGGAAAGTATATGCTGTTAACTTAAAAAAAATGCTTAAAGCTAAAAGATGAAAGTATGAAGTTATGTTGCAAAGGTATTTCAAAACTGGCCCAACGACGTATGTGATCCTTTCCAGCTTGAAGGTGAAATGAAAATGTAGAGAACTAGGATGTCTGAAATAAGAAGTCTGATTTACTACAAGACTTTGTATAAGTATAATCGGCGGATGTTCCATACAGTTTTTAAGGCATTTTGAATAGTAACTACAGTGGAGAGGTCGGTTTCAACCCTTCGGCGCTTAAAAACATATTTACGCAGCACAACATCCCAAAGTATATTTAATGGACTTAATTGTCTATACACAGGGAAACAGAAGTCATCTGTGATAGTGTCTTGGATATCATGGCAAAGAAGACCAGAAAACTTAAAGTCAGCTTTCAGTGCAAGATTGTAAGCATATGATTATCTTTTTCTTGACACTAAAATATGTATTGTAATTTCAAAAGAGCCTCTTTTTATTTTTTAACAATATGATATATTTTCTGCAACTCTGAACAAATAAATAATGTTTGCATCTTTACAGGGGGTTATTCCAATATGAAACAGATGAGGAAGAACTGGAAAAGGAGAGTGGATTATGACACGAAATCGAAAGAGACATAGTCAAAAGAGAAAAGCTGTTTCTTCTCCTGAAGAAATATCACCTGATATACAACTATCAAGAGACAGCGATGTAAGTGAAAGTAGGAAGGAAGGAAGTTTGCCACCACCTATTTTTATAGAAGGAGTTAAATAATTCAGCTTGTTTAAAGAATCTGTATTACAAGTTGCTACTAGCAAAATAAGCTTTAAGGTATTAGCCAATAGTGAAGTAAAACTTATTACCACTGAAGACAATCACTATCGCCTAATAATACAATTTCTAAGAAAAGAAAAGGTCCAGGAAGGAAGCCCATTTTTTAACATTTTGTACCACACATATCAATGTAAAAAAGAAAAACTTTATAAAATTGTTGTAAGAGGCTTACATCAGTCAACGAAAGAAGATGATATTAAGGATGATTTGAGAGACAAAGGGCATGAAGTTGTTAGAGCAACAAATATTTTTGTTAAAAAAATAATCGATGGTTTCCCAAAGAAAGTTGAACTTCCACTGTTTTTTGTAGAGCTGAATCCTAAACCAAATAATAAAGATATATATGAAATAACAAATATGCTATACTGCAAAGTGAAAATTGAACCACCAAGAAAAAAGAGAGAAATACCTCAATGTAAACGATGTCAAGGTTTCGGTCACACTCAAAATTACTGTCAGAGACAGGCTAAGTGTGTTAAATGTGGAGATAACCATCTCTCTACACTATGTAGCCTACCTAAAAAGTCTCCATGTAAATGTGTTAACTGTGATGGTGAACACACAGCTAACTGGAAAGGTTGTCCAGCCTATAAAGCTAGAATGGATTCGTTATATGGACCTAAAATGACAGCAGTTCAACGAATTCAACAAAAATCTTGGCCACCAGCTAGAAAAGTTGATCCTGCAAAATCATATGCAACTGCAACTAAACCAGCACCAAGTGACAGATCTACGGATATGCAAGTTAATAATAACATTGGTCAAGTAGCAGCACACTCTCAAAATCCAACTACTCAAGATGTCTGGAAGTTGTTAAATCAGTTAGATATAAGACTTAATGCTATTGAAATCAGGTTAAAGAAATTTGACACTCAAAATACAATTAAAGATCAGAGTACAAATACAACAAAGAAGAAATTACAGATTTATCTTTACGTATCATTGCTTGGAATGCCAATGGCTTGTTACTTCGAGCGCAAGAGTTAGAAATGTTTCTTTATTATATGAATATTGATTTGGCATTGATTTCAGAAACTCACTTTACTAATAAGACATATCTAAAAATTCCTGGTTTCACTATTTATGAAACACCACATCCGAATGGCAGAGCACATGGAGGATCTGCTGTAATAATTAGAAGTAATATTAAACATTTTGTAAATAAATTAACGGCAAAGGAATACATTCAGGGAACTGTGGTAACAGTTGAAAGAATAAGGGGTGATTTGAATATA
>JAGFPH010001373.1:48697-69914 GCA_018207615.1 Philaenus spumarius
ACCAATGTCTTGAATACTGAGTAAATCAAAAATCAAACAATATTGTTGTTACAGCTGCTTTAAGTCTAAATTTTAATCGGGTCGGCCAACGTGAAACGATCTTTGAACTAAAAATCAGGTGGTTTTTATATAATAATCATGAATGTGGGCCAATAAGCATCTGTGAACAAAGGGAATATTTAATACAGGTAATATAATAAGATTTTCATTGGAATTAATATACCCAAGCGAGATCTTTTGCTCAGAGGGTCTTTTGATCATAAACAATGATCAATTTTTATAGAATGTGAAAAATCCAATAAAGGTAAATTTTGACCCGTCAGTTTGGTTGGTGGCACTGATTCGTTTTAATGATGGCGGCGAGACATGAGACATGAGTCAGTGGCCTAGTTTTTTATTGAAATTATAAATAAACATTTATTGTGTAGTGAAATGTTTCAACTCTATGATAGTGAGTGCTTTAGAGAGCAAAGGAAATTATTTTCGTTGTTTTCTCTTTTCTTTTTACCGATACAAGGTAATCCAATAATGAGTTTAAATATTTTGTAAATATCCTATTTTTGTCACCCCTAGAATTTAGGGTGGTGGCTGTGACGTAATGTGTTTATAAAAATATCGGTCAATATGTTATTGAAAATACATTTTGTTAATTTTAAAAATTAGATAGGCAAACTATTTCTTCAGGAACTTTGGTAATTTTTGTGCTAAATAATTTCTTTATATACCTATGTAGGCCTAGTACAACATAAATTCATAGTTTTGAATTTAGGTTAGGCTTAGGTTATATTTTGACAAGTTGCACCTTAGCTTAATTTATGTACTTACTGGTAAGATCCAAAATCATGTGCATATTAGTTTGATACACATGAGAAAAATATAACTTCGAAATATTAAGTTTAATGTGCTATTAGAAATAACGTAACGTAATCTATATGATAGTTTTGAGGTTAGAAATCATTGAAAATGTATTTTGTAGGCCTACATTACTTTTTTTTACTTTGTTCTTTAGAAGAAAGTATTTAGGTCTACAAACTACAAACTATGTCTAATTGGTTCCGTGAAGTTAGGGGTTTTCAACGTTGTAAATAAACATTTTATGGCGTAAATTTACTTTACGACCCTTAACCTTATATGTTTGGAGATGACAATATTTTTTTAGGAAATAGAATATTGCTGCCAACCTAAGCACGTTATACTATTGTATGTTGAATGCAGGTTAACATACTGTGACTAAAGACTTTTCTAAGTCAGAACTTCAGGCTATTTTTGAAGTTATACTTCTTTGCGCCTGTTGTAATTGGGATGGGGTGTCTGTCGAGAAACCGCTTCACGCGTTAGGAGAAAAATCTGGAAAGTGCCTTTTTATACCTTTTCTCTATCAAGAGTCTCGGTGGGTGAGTGAGATTAACGCACTCGACTTCCACGCTACAATCCCTGGTTTCTATCCCCGGAAAATGTTTTTTTTCAAAAATTATAGGAAAATATACGAATGGCCAAAGAAGTATGACTTCCACTGTCTGGTCCGACGCAGACCCAATTTTTATTTTTTCAATGTTTCTATTTCTGTACTGTACAAAACAACTTAATTGATTTTACTTAGTTATATATGGTTACAGAGTGGAAACATACTGTGACTAGAGACTGTAAGTTAGAACTTCAGGTTTTTTTTTATTTTCATCGGTTAAAAATACATTGATGTAATGAATACGTAATCCTGCAATCGTGTTTATTTACGTTCGTATGCCTAGTACAATGTCATTGAAAAGAAACGTACGTGTAATTCCCGAGTTAAATAAAAGTTGTGAATTTAGTTGTTTAAAGTGTTTTATTTTCTGTTCATAATTAACTTAATTAGGCCTATACCTTAATTTTTGTAAATCATACTTTCTGTTTTCATTTATTTAAGACGTTCAGAAATAGAATTAAATATTACAATTACGTGTTAGAGCATTTTCTTGCGTATACGTCGGCTCCTTTGCCGCAATATGGGGTAGGGACGTAATGTAAACTTTCGCCCATTTTACTCAAAGACCTGAAATAAATTTAGGAAAACAAAACAAAAGATCATACGGTGCAAGTTTATTATTCAACCCTAGGCTAACCTATGGCAACAGAAATGCAAGAATAATAAAAAAAAACCCAAAAGGTTCTAACCTATAGTATTTAGTCACAGTATGTTTACCTGTACCGTATTCAACATTTAACAGTAGAATGTAAAACAACGTCTTTGTCTGTAGAAATATTAGGCTACAGGGTCGAATAGTAAACTTAGCCGATCATACATTTTAATCATAGGCATACTTAAATCAACGATTTTAATTCCAAATATTTAAAATACATTCATTTAGGCAAAATTATATTATTGTTCCCTTTAAACCTCAAGTTTTCCTCATCAGTAGGCCTATATTTGTTCTATTAAAACAGCTATAATTCAGACCACTAGCCCAAGATAATGATAGTTTAAATTTTAAATATAGTTTTATGTTTGTAGGCCTAAGTTATTTTTTGGCTGTCAAGAGTGAATTAATAAGGGGCGTATTTTACTTTTAGGCCTACAAATTATTTTAATTTACTTTATATACCACATTAGGCGTAAATTTAATATACGACCCTTAGCTGATATGTTTGCAGATGACGACCTTTTTCTACATTCTACTACTAAATGTTGAATGCAGGTAAATATAATGTGACTAAAGACTATAGGTAAGTTAGAACTTCAGGCTATTTTTTTAATGCTTGCATTTCTGTTGACACAGAGTCGTAATGTAAATTCCCGCCCAATAAGAATTGTAAAACGTTTAAAATATCTAACCGCAAAACCAATCATTAGTCCTGTAGCCTACATTAGTTCTAAAACTTATTTAAACATTGCTAATTAGTATCCAAGTCACAATATATATAATATTTATATTTTATCTTATATAACAAGAGAGGGGTCACAGTCAATAGAGGGGTCAGTGCACACCAGTGGTGTTACCTGTGTTTAGTGTTGTGTTTTGTTGTATATATAATTATATGCATGTTAATGTTTGATGACCTCTACAAGCGAGATACTTCTGATGATCGAACATAGTTCCGAAACGCACGCGTCAATCATAGACAAACAAAGTCACATGACAGATAATATAAGGTCATATACAAAAACTTATGTAGAAAAACAACCAACATCCGGACATTATAAGAAGTTTGTTTGGGTGACCCAAATATTCTGCATTTTGTTTTTTACATGACCTTATAGCTCGCTTGGTTTCCCTAAATCGATCAAAACGTAAAATACCTTAAAAGTACCCGGTTCAAATTGACGTGATGGATTTTACCGTCAGGGCATCTTCTAATCCGAGGCCGACAACCGAGTTTGTATGCTGGGAGCGAAGCTCATAACGCAAGATCGAGGTGCAAATTCGCAAAGTGAATTTTTCCGCTGCGAGTGGAACGAAGGAGTCGAAGCTGGGGGCTTAGCTGCAAACAAATTTTACTTATATATTTCGCACACCAGGCAGCTGTTTAGGGCCGTCGTGAGTAGAACAATTTCCCAAAAAGTTGGAACTCTAAATCATATAAATTTAATTTTGGAAATCTGCTCAAAAAACGTCAGTGGTTCAGCAGTGTGGTCAAAGTATTTATTGTCTCATTTCACAGAGGGGTATTTATACTGCATTGTTTTTAAATTTGATTTTTATGTGTTTCAGAGTATATTAATGACTTTTGAAACCAGCAAAAACATGCGGCTCAACTTAAAAACTGCGATAGCATGTCTTTGTGTTGCCGCAGTGTTCATTACTCTATCCGTATGGACAAGGTGCGGAAGTGATTTTCCTAACCTGTCTCACCAAACGAATGCTGAGGCTCAGGTAATTCTTATACAATGAGTATACAGATTGTACTACTAAAACTGTGAAATTGTTAGGTATACATTTCGATTGTCGGTTGAGTAGTGTGTTATAACAAATATATGTAGCAAATTGTCTAGAGTTACAGTAGAACCCCTCTCGTCCGCCCTCGGCTGTTCCGCTGCTCCGGTTAATCCGACCGGGTTCGAGCCGAAATTTTAGTGACTTACATCCCGTCGGGCCATTGTTGTTTACTTGCTCTAATCGCTTGTCCGCTTTAGTGCACCGTCATCTCTGGTATTGTTTCTGTTGTTGTGCATGTTTTGTGTACTGTACTGTGCAGTTTTTAGTGTTTACAGGCAGTCCTCGTTATATACACGGTCTCGCTTTACGCTATCTCGCTTTTACGCGGTAAAAAAAGTAAAAAATTAATTTGAAAAACAAAACAGTTTGTTTTAATTACTAAAATCCATTTTAATGTAAGCCTACTTGATCAATATCAATACTAAGCTGTATGACGTTCTATTTTCGGCTATCGTGTCAGTCTATAAATAGTGCCCTTTATACGCAGTTTCGTTTTACACGGCAACTCCTGCGTACAACGTAATGTTCGTTGGTTTTGTGACAGTGTAATTCTATGTTCGTTACAGTGCGTTCTATGTTCGTTTTTGTTTTACATTGTACGTACAGTTGTGTGTTTTCATCATGTCAGGAGTGAACCGTTGATTGCTGGAAAACCCGTCATAGCGTTTGGTTTTTTTCAGCGGGTAATTTTCTGTATTTTCTGATAAATCCGACCTGTTTTGCGTTCCGACCATACCCCCAGTCCCAAAGATGACGGGTTCTACTGTGTACCTATTTAATGCGCAAATTAAAGACCTGCATCAGTATAGACATTTCAATTAATTAAAGCGTACTATTTTGCCATTCATACTTGACGTATGGTATATCACTATGGGATAACAACCAGTAGTTCTCAAAGAGTTTTTGTTGGGCAAAAGAGAATATCATGAACTATGAATGTTCCAGAAAGATATAGCTGTTGGCCCGTATTTACACAATTTCAAACAATGACATTACCCAGTTTATATATTTCAGTTCACTAAATGTCAAGGAAAATCTTAAGAGCTATACTCTCAGACAAGATATTCACAGTTACAGTACTGGAAGCAAATATTTTACAGATCCAATACCTGTAAGGCTTCAAAAAACTAACAACAGCCATTTTATGTGTAAAAAAAAAACTTTTTAATAAATTGCCTGAGGAAGCTTGGTCAAGTTTAATCCTACGTTGGTCGACGGGTGAGCAAATTTGAATTTGCTCTGAATAATCGAAGGTTAGAATTTCCGGCCTGAAACTTCAAACAGCTGTTAGTTGGAATGTTATAAGGTGGAGGGTCGAGCTGACATCTTATTTCCAGTCGCGTCCGTGACACCGAACTGTTCACAACTACACGAGAGTGAACGCCTTGCTCACCCATCGACCACTCGCGTTACAGTTTGTTTTACTAAAGTCGACTTTGCGCAGGTTGTTTTTTAGCTTATTTTTAATTACATATAGTTCTTGTATTAATTATTATTGATAACAAGCAACAAATAGTGCAGAGGCTGCTTTATGAGTCTGAGAGTGAGGACACGGATGCCACCGATTATTAGCGAATTTCTAAAGGAAAAATGAGCTATTGCAGTGGCCCTTATGGTAAGACCCAAGGTCGGGAGTAGCAAATGAGCGCCGATCATGGTCCTCAGAACACGTTTTAGGGTGTCATTAAAAATCATATGTATATATATGTGTTCACAGTTCACACTCTAGCGGCCAAATTTGGTACACATGTTGGTTGTCTACGTCGCTCGGACGAGTTCGTCAGCCAAAAAAATCCAACGACCGGAAGCATATTTTTTGACTGAAAGAAACGATATTAACGAGAGTGAATTTTTTTTTGAGTTTTTTCTACAAATATAAATGTAGAATGTTATTCTGCACATTTTGTTTTTTTACGCGACCTTATAGCTCGCTTGATTCCCCCAAAATCGATCAAAACGTAAAATACCATAGAAGTACCCGGTTCAAAGCCATGCGGTGCATTCTACCTTGGGGTTGGCGTGCGAAGCACGCAATGCTTTGTGTATTGAAGATACTCCCAATACGGGGGTTGGCGTGCGAAGCACGCAATGTTTTGTGTGTTGAAGATACTCCCAATAACCGGAATGGCGTGCGAAGCACGCAATGCTTTGTGTATTGAAGATACTCCCAATATGCGGAATGGCGTGCGAAGCACGCAATGCATTGTGCATTGAAGAAAATCACAAAATGTGGAATGGTGTGCGAAGCACGCAATGCTTTGTGTATTGAAGATACTCCCAATATGCGGAATGGCGTGCAAAGCACGCAATGCATTGTGCATTGAAGAAAATCACAAAATGTGGAATGGTGTGCGAAGCACGCAATGCTTTGTGTATTGAAGATACTCCCAATATGCGGAATGGCGTGAAAACCATTTTGCAGCTATTCAGCACCGCCGTGAATAGACCTATTTCCCAAATTGTTGGTTGAAACCCTAAAACATAGGCCTATAAACTTAATTTTGGAAATTTGCTCAACTACGTCAGCAGTTCCTTCTGAATGGTCGCATTACTTGTCTTCTGATCATGAAGAGGATGTTGCACGTAATAGTGCCCATGAATCTGGCAGTGAACAGTTTAGGTGAAGCATATGAAGAGGAAGGAAATACTTTCAATACCGGGCCAACATACATAGGCAAGAACAAAGTTGCTAAACAACAGGCACCCTAGAACAAGCAGGCGCCCTCTCAATGTAGACGAAGGTTGGCAAGAAATATTGTTCTTCATCTTCCAGATGTAAAAGGAGAAGCTAAAAATGCACAAACGACAAGGGAAGCCTGGATCTTTTTTCCCGGATGTAGGCCTAGTTATTGTGGCAATAACTGAACACACAAACATTTGTCTAAGGAAAATTGTAAAACAATTGTAGAAAAAACATTGATTCTACAACAATTTAAAACAATCTAAGGAATGATGTAAAACAAACTATGTTGAAAATGGATCAGATATGGACTAGAATAAAACCATACTTCATGTAATGTTAATACTAATCTTACTTCGTCTAATCTTACTAGAGTTTGATACGTAATTTTTAACTAACTTTGGTCTTTAAGTTTTTCATAATTTACTTACCAACATTTGTTCAAAAGCAAATTTTATTAAGTTTTTATTATTTTCCAAGCAATACTACTCACTTGTAAAATACGCACGTTTCTATGTAAAATACAGATTATATACAACAAATTGTGTTTCAATGATACAAATAAATACATCGCGTATAATAGCTAAAAAAGGCAGGTGAGCGCTGCGTTCACCCCGTCGATTAACGGCGTCTGTCTATGGACCTTGACCAACGTAAATTAAGAGTCAGTAATTGGCTCAAACTATAAGCTTTCTATTCTATCCAGGATTGTATTGTTTCTGATACTAATTTATTTAAGTTTTAAATGTTTATTATAACAGGTTGTCTTTTTGTAGTTACTGATGGTTGTATAGTAAGACCTCGATAATCCGGCAGATCCAATAGTTCCATCACCTTGAAAATTTGCACTCATTAAAAATGGCAGTTTTTGTAATTATTGAGTGATTTAAGCCCGGTCTACACTGTCTGTTGGCTCCGCATCCGTTAAAAACAGTGTGTAAAAAAACTACTGCTCAATAAACTTGTCCAAAACAGACATTTCAATCAAAATTTCTCCTAAAAATCCGATTCAAAACAATGTGCTCTCGTCGTCTTTTAAAAACGTTAAAGGGACCGTTTAACACCTTCGTTGCTGACAGTATTTTGTTGAACGCATTCCACTTAATGAAAATTATTTCAACAAATTGAAATCTTTGGAAAAAGATACATTGAATTTCTTGTAAATAGTTGTTCGATTTAGATCCGCTTTCGGGGTGTCTACTAGGTCCCAGAAATAAAAATCAGTGACTTTTAGGGTAAACATTAAAAAAATCTAATTTCTATATATAAAGTCTTTATTCTGTAAAACTTAAATTCACTGTCTACTTCTCTTAGTAATACACCCAACTAGTGATACGCGATTGCGTGATGTTTTAGTCGATTGTCTCGATTGTTCAAACATCTTAGACAATCGAGCAACTTGTCTGCTCCTGTGTTCCCTACTACGCCCATACTCCCCGTTTACCGAACGCTGTTCCTGTTTATATTCATGTTTCGGCAAAAAAGGCATTGAAGCAACATTAACACATAATTACTCCGCTCAAAATTATTTTAAAGGCTAGATATGTCTTATAAAAAACTAATCAGGTTATTATAGGAAAAATATTTTATCATCTTGAAGCCCGGACCTATGATCGCAATTATAACATTAGCGTGTCACTAGCACGATAGTATACTGAACCTTTTTTTATATATTTGTTACAATCCAACGCTCAGAGAACTTATATTATAAATATTTTATGTACAAAATGATTTTGTTTTATTCTTTTAAAATTTATTTCCATGACCTTTCAGCAAAATACGTGACTTTTCCATGACTTCCGTGATCCCTTACTAAAATCTGTGACTTTTCTGTGACCAGTAGACACCCTGGCTTTGCACTGTTTGGAAGCGAATGGGGTTCGAAGAATTTGTGACAGGCTGGAGTAAA
This sequence comes from Philaenus spumarius, assembly GCA_018207615.1. Taxonomy (NCBI): domain Eukaryota; kingdom Metazoa; phylum Arthropoda; class Insecta; order Hemiptera; family Aphrophoridae; genus Philaenus; species Philaenus spumarius. The sequence goes on from JAGFPH010001373.1 coordinate 57,201, forward strand.
AATAGCAAACCCCCACCACGAACTGTACTGACTAACGGAAGCCAACAACAAAGGGGAATGGAGCCGTGCCTACCTGAGGCCCATCAGTTAGCGGCATTTATTTATAGTTTATTCCCTGTTTAAACCATTTTAAAGGAAGACCTCGATAATCCGGCATATTCGATAATCTGGCATCACCGGATCCCTGAGCGTGCCGGATTATCAAGGTCTTACTGTATATTCTTGTTTAATCGTAGTTATTTGTTATCCTTATTTAGTTTTATTATTGCACTTTCTTAGTGTAATTTTACTTTCACTCATTGGAATGATTTTTATGTCTGGTTTTCCAGGAAGGTTTGAACGAACATTCGGGCAACGAGATTCAAGGTTTTGAAGAGTTGGACTGTAACATCAACGGAGAATATACAATTGGATGTAGGAGAGAGGGAGAAGAGGTGTACCTACCTTTCTCCTTTTTGCACAAATATTTTGAGGTTGGTTTCAATAATAGGGGCTAAATTATTAAGTGTTACTTTGCAAAACATTCTTTTTACTTTCCCACTATACTACAATATAGAGAATGTATAGTGATCGCAAAAAAAATCGATGTTGAGATTTTTGTGAAAATATCCGTTTTAAGACCTCCTTGGAGTCCAAAAAAGTGTTTTTTACAAAATGTCTATGTATACAAAGCTAGAGAGAAAACTATTCGATTGATTTTGAACAAATTTGCACCAAACATGTCAATTAGGCCTGTATAGATGCACAAAAATAGGGTTTGAAACATTTTGAAAAATAACCTCCTTTTTGGCTAAAAAAGTCAGTTATTATTTTTTTTTTTATAAAAAACCGGCTCAAACGATTTTGATAAAATTTGGCTTATTTGTAGTCCTTAATGTATCCTTACCACATGCAAAAACAGCATCTTTCTAAAAATTCTAGTTTAGCTAATAATAATAAGAAGAACTGATTTTTGGGGTTTTTTGGCCAAAATGGGGGTTCTTTTCAAAAATTTTCCAAACGTTTTTTCGTTCATCTATACAGTCCTAATTGACATGTTTGGTGCTAATTTGTTCGAAATCGATCAAATAATTTTGTCTCTAGCTAATAATAATAATATTTATTAAATACTCTCTTACTTTAATACAATTCAGTGATAAATCTAGGCTACTTTTTATACCGAAAATGTTTAGGGTTTATATTTAAAAATTTAACCCTAGAACCGGCAATGTTAACGAAAATTGATTTTTTGGCATGTACAAGCATTTTTTCAAAAATTTGCCAAAAATAGTAAATGAACACCAATCCAAAAGTGTTCCATAGCTTTTTTGTAGAGAAAGGTTCAAAGAATTCATATATGCCAGTAAAAAAATGGTAGATGTAAAGTTTACAAAGTTATTAGCTCAAGAAAACAAAAAATGTTCAGTAACGAAATGAAAAAGTTCAACTTTAGGCCTACATAAAAAGTAGTAAAAATTGTTTGTATTTTTTTTCATAAATGTAAACAAGTTTCGTAATTTAGTTCTAAATATAACTGTATAAAAATATTTACCAATTTCAAATTTATTATTTTGAAAACACCAGTTTTTATGTTCCTACTACAAGGCTCCCAACAGAACTATGACAAGTTTGAAACGTAATTTACTAATACACGCTTTGCCCAAAAATGAAATATTATTATAACAAAGTGTAGAGAATAAATCAAAGAAAAGAACTGTATACTTGTAAATTCCAATTTCACAAGAGTGTTTGAATTATCTTTACTTGAATAACAAAAGTGAGGAAACCTCTCATCCTTGCTTGCCATACAACGAAGCGCGCTCCAACTGCTATTCATCACATGTTACAAATGTCCGTTGGGTTAGAATTTTAATCTTGGTTTGAGACCATCAAAACACCGAGTTTCCCACGGTCCTACACAACAAACCTTTCTAGCAAAACGTATTTGGTTCACACGAAATCTTAGCTTGAAGCTTTATAAAGCCATATCAAAACATTTCTAAATATAGTCACGGATCACACCCATATCACGTGTAATAGTATTACGAGTTTATTGGTTGGTAAACTGACCAATTGCAAGGGTCTACAAAATGCCTCCATATGTATAGATGTTTTTGACGGATTTTTGATTGGCTGGCAACATTATTTAGAGAAAATTGTGACAGATCCAATGGTGTATAGGTTTAACTCAGAAAAAGAAACACCACAAACTTTCGTAGCCAATCCCAGTGCATTCCATAGATTACCATCTCGTTCTCACACAAAATTTATTCCAAATTTAGTCAATAAATTCTGTTCACTAAAGTCACTTTTTCAGTTTCAGATAAGCAGTCGTTGTCCTTAAAACAGATGCTGTCTTTAAACTGAGACTACGGTCTTGTCAATTTGCAAGAACTGGGCGGGCTGTAGAGAGGGTCGAAAGTTGAGTTATTACATTACGTTTTAGAATGAATTTACGTGCGCCGATTGATTTGTAGAAAACTAATAAACTGCAACGATAATTACGTTTTAGAAAAAACTTGTAAATACAAAAATTAAAGTTTAAATCATTTCCTTTCCAACGGTTTTTGTCTTTTTGAGATTGGATGATTTTTAGTTGGTCAAATATTCGATACAATCATGCGTTACAAATGTGTTGCTGGTTCTAGGTTTAAAAAAATTTAAATTATGGACAATATTAGGGATTTTGCGTACATGTGTCACACGACCATTATAAATAAAACAACTGATTTGGATCAAAAGCTTAATACTTTGACAAGATCGTCTGTATTTTAATTTACTGTATATGCTGGTTTAACAGTAAAATATATATTAATACAGTATGCAATAATTTGAAATTCATAGATGTTATATATTCACCTCAAAACCTGATTTGTAATTTTTATGTTTTTTCGGGAGTTACGAGCAATAAACTTGCGTAAAACAGGATTTTTAGCGTTTTTGGGCCATGGAACTCGGATCAATTTCGTGTAATGGTAAGGCCCGAGGTTAATCTGCGAGCACAGTCGCAGGTATCAGCTGGTTTATCAATATGTTTTATATGGTAGAAGGATTATTTAAATTGAAGCATAAGTCTGTCGTGAAAATGTGAATAAGAATTTTATGAACAAAATTGATTAAACATCCCACTTTTCTCACAGGTCTATGGAAAGCTGGCAACATATGATGGCTATGAAAGGTTTGAATGGTCTCATTCTTATTCCAAAGTGTACTATCCGAAAGCCAAATATGAACCAAGAGGTGTATTTCTGTACTTTGAGAACTACAACGTGGAACTCAGAGAAAGGGTCAAGTGTGTCAGTGCTGTTGAAGGTGGGTCAAACTTTTGTGTACCAGTCAGATAATGTTAATAATCAAAAACATTGAAATGAATGTTGTTTTACAGGATCTCCAATATTACTTACGATTTATCTATACATATAAATAAAATTGAAGTGTCTGTGATTTCTAAATAAATAAATTTTTCTAAGCTCATATGGTTATTGACACTTTTTTTTTTGTCTGTTTATCCGGGCTAATCTCCAGAATGGCTGAACCGATTATGACGAAACTTTCATTTGCATGTAGATGACTTTTCAGAAATTAATCTAGGCTACGTTTTATCCCAGGAATATTAAATATTTTTTAGGGGTATGCGGGTACCTGAATTTTCGGGTTTCGGGTGGGAATTTTTCACTAGAATTATGTCTAGAATTTTTCATAGACACCAAGTGTTATGTTGGATGATAGTGTACTTGAAGTGGTTAATGGTGCTAAGTTTTTGGGCTTTTGTATTGATAATAAGTTGACTTGGGTTGATCACATTGCACATATTTGCGCAAAAATTAGTAAAGGAATATTTATACTTAGAAATTTGAAATTATACTGCAATCCTACTATTTTATTAACAGTTTACTATGGTCTTGTATATCCATATCTGAACTGTGGAATTCTTCTCTGGGGAGATTCGTCAGTTCGGAATATGCAAAGGGTTTTTGTCTTGCAGAAAAAAGCTATACGGCTTATGGCAGGTCTTAAAAAAGCTGAGTCATGTAGGGTTGCTTTTAAAGATCTTGGAGTTCTTACACTTCCGAGTATATATATATATTTGAGGTGATACTCTACTTTAAATTTAAATGTGATCATATCCAAAATAAAGATGTACACAGTTATAGTACTAGGCAAGCTAATAATTATCGTGCTAGACAGCACAGACTAAATCTATACAGCAAACTTCCTGCACAAGCTGGTGCTAGACTGATAAATAAGCTCCCACAGAGCATTAAAAATTTGCAGCATTTTTTACCCTTTAAAAACAGCCTTAGACAGCTACTTTTGTCTAGATCTTTCTACTCTGTGGAGGAGTTCTGTGTACCGTAGCCTTGAAGTCATGGATGTGGTCTCCAATTTTAAATTAAATCTTGAAGTTTATGATTATTTTAAATTGTTTATTATATGGTTTTTGTTCAAAATGAGATTGTTATAAAATGGTTGTAGATGTTGTAGGATTTATATTAATTATTCTATTTACATTATGAACATTATATTTTTATCAAATATTGTAGTTGTTTATAATCTAATTTTTAGTTGAATTTTAAATGTTATTGCTTGTTCCCCATTTAATAGTCTTATCTTTGTTTTAATTGTACTGTGTTTTCATATTTTTATGTTAATTTGTAGACATGGCCTATGCAGGTATTATGTTTTCTGGCTTTAATAAAAAAACAAAACAAAACAAAAACAAACAAACTACCGGAGGTTCAAAATATAGGTTAAAATAAGGTAAAGTATTTTGGCCGTACCCGATAAATTTGGGTAGTAAGGAATTCAATACCCGATAAATTCGGGCACAGTGAGGAATTCAGTCCCGATAAAATAGAGTAGTGAGGAATTCAATACCCGATAAATTCGGGCAGTGAGGAATTCAGTCCCGATAAAATAGAGTAGTGAGGAATTCAATACCCGATAAATTCGGGTAGTGAGAAATTAAAATATGAATAATTCAATTTCCTTATAGGTAAAAAGCAAAAATGAGTCGATAAAAGCTATTTCAATATAAAAAATAAAGACAATGTGTCAACAATAATTGAAACTTAGAAAACTCGAGAAATGAAACAAATATGGAATCAAAACATCACGTTGGTTAAAACATTTAGACATCTGTCGTTTACTTCAAGTCGCATAAAAGCACAATTATTCTGATAGAAAAAAGTCAAAAACCTAAGCAGTAAAGACACTTCATGTGTTTTGATGTGCGACGTGACTATAATAATATCGTCTTGCAAAATCTGTGCGTATGCCTACCAGTCAAGTATATTATAATCTATGTTGTATAATTCGTTACTTCGGAATTGACTAACCGATAATTTCCACCGAATTTTTACGAGAGAATCTTTTCTCCGACAACTGTTATTGCACTGTGATATTCTATTAGCTTTCTAAACTAAGGCCAACATTTCAAATTGCATACAAGCATGTTACCAGAAATGAAATGCAAAGCCGAAATGTCAACATTAATTTTACCCGGTCCACGTAAAAGTTTTCGGCGTAAAGATTCTTAGTCATAACAGTTCACTTTTGTTTTATTCTGTTTAGAATCTGTGTTTTGTGAATTTGTGTTGTTTGAGGTTATAATGAACATCAGATTTATTTGTTTCACATCACAGTAAATTTTGTTGTTATTTACAATCTGTGTTAAAAAAAAGGTTTCTCTTTTTTGAAACGGATGTGTTATTTTATTAGTTCCAAAGTTTTTTGTATAGTTTTATTTTTTCTACTGTGTAGTACTTTTTCTACTATGTAGTACTTTTTGTACTGTGTAGTTTAGATTTCTTAAAATCGGCAATTTTATCACTAGAAATATCGGTGAAGCCGGTCCTAGTACTGCTAGGGCTACGAGTTTTGTAACAGATAGCGATCATGAAAGGAATACCAATCCAAATCCTTAATCAGTAGTCCTACTTTTGGGAATAAAAACAATATTTCAATTAGCCTATAATTAATAATTTAGTTTGGTTAGGCTGATACGTTTTTAGTAACCTAATAACTTATTAATTAGGCCTAGTAATAATATAATATTTATGAATTTTGAGACAAGTGCTAAATTCAAAGGAAAAAGTTGTATTTTCTAAATATAACATCATCAGTTGCTTCGAGTTTTCGTTCACTACCCGACCAGACTCGGGTGAAATATTTCACTACCCGACAAGACCCACACCGAGTGAAATATTTCATTAACCGACCTGACCCGACCCGAGTAAAAAATTTTTCTACCCGACCCGAACCAAAAAATTACTACCCTCAGACCCCTAATATTTTTAAATATTTAAAAAATGTAAAATTATGGTTTTTGCGAACGGACATGACCATTATAAATAAAACAACAGATTTGGATCAAAAGCTTAACACTTTGACAAGATCGTCTGTGTTTTAAATTACTGTATACACTGGTTTAACCATTAAATATATATTAAAACAGTACGCAATAATGTAAAATGCACTAAATACTCCTCAAAACCTGTTTTGTAAATTTTATTTTCGTTCGGGAGTTATGAGTATCAAACTGGTGGAAAACGGAATGTTTAACGTTTATTGATGCATAGCTAGAAGGCCTAAAATGGATACATAGATCAATTTGGGCGAAACTCACTGTGCGTTTTTGTTCCATGGAACTCGGATCTACATTTTTTTGTATTTGCGTGTAATGGTAAGGCACAATATTTACCCGATAGTCCTATTACTTATTTAATCACATCTGCGAGCGAAGCCACATGTACCAACTAGTTAATAATAATATAATATACTCAACAGCCTTTCAGAACAACACCCGTACAACTTTAGAAATGGGCATTACAACAAAAAACACTTATCCTCACTACAATACAATGTACCTTTAAATTATAACCTACTAGGGGAGACCCCTGCGAGCTCCGCACGCCAACCCCCAATGGAACCTTCTACAAACATATATTATGTTTTATATATAATAAAGGTGAAGGATTAATAATAACCTCATAACTAAGATGATAAACAATGTTAAATGTTCAAATACAATTATTTCTTATATTTTATAACAGCAGTTATAGTAATGGTTAAAAGAACCTGCAAGGCTCAGGTCTAAACTTTAAAACCCTAACCTAAAAGCTAGAAATAAAAAAATAATTGCTTCAAATTTTGAAATAAGCTGTTGATAAAATTATTGGAGCAAACAGTTATATTATCTGTTATTTTATTTAATTGGTTGCTATGGTAATAAATGTAAATACATGTGTTGGTTTATCATTCTAGGCCTAACCTAAGAATTTTTTCTGACTAAACTTACAAATATTGAAATAAAAAAGGTTTTTATCGAAATGAATTACAGCCTATGTTACTCAGGGATAGTGTAGCTTTTAATTATTAAAACTATTTTTTCAATCGGTTCATTAGTGCCAAAGATTACCCCCCCTACATACAAACAAACAAAAAAACAAACTTTACCTCTTTATAATATTAGTATAGAAGTATATAAACTAACAGTAGCTTACCTTTACCTAAGATTTTAAAATGTATTCATAAATATTTGAACAGACTTTACGGTTTATGTTGTAATAGTACATCTCCATTATTTCAAATAAGCTTTAAATACATATAAAGCAAACCTAATTTCTAATTCAAAACCTATAATAATAATAAAATTGCAAGACAAATTTAAATTCCCGATAGAGCCAAATCGAAACAGCCAATAACATAATGAAATACAAAGAATGGAACCATACAGAGCGATCTTGCGGATAATAACGGAACTACCACATACAAATTCAACAAATGTTTCAGAAGAAGCCTTACGAAACGAAAGAAAACCAATAATATTTTTTGTTAACAAATATAAACTAATAACTTAACGCCATTTATACAAAGAGCATAAAATTCTGCAACTAAAAATACCAAATAGGCCAAATATAAGACATTCCACAATTTAAAATAAATTAATAACACATTCACCACAGCAATTTACACGGTAACAGCTGACGAATTTAATATAACAAAATCCGTGACTACGGTAAAATTGTACTTAAATTAATACACACACAAAAAAAAAAAAAAAAAAAAAAAAAAAAATAAGTGGAAATAATTTCTAGATATTTATGTATAATAATAAAACCCATTTTTAAATCAAATCAAAATTTATTCTATAAAATAACAAATGACCAAGACTCGACTGACAGCGGACGGCCAAATAAGGAGAAGAAAAAACGAGTAAAAAAATGACCAATCGGAACGCAGAATTTGCAACAAAGCCTAAATTTAAAACATCTGTAAAAAAAAGGGAGTTCTGAGGAGAAGCCAAACTGGGAAGGTTAAAAATTTATTCTAAGGCTTGACGATAAGAAGAAACCTAAAGAAAAAGCGAAGAGAATAGATCTTTTGACGTGTTTTAAAACAACTAGCAAGACATCATCTACAGTAGTGAGAGAATAACAATTAGATTTTCAGTGCTGCCAAAACCATAGGCCTAACATATTTTTTTTATTTTGTGAAAAAACTTTGATTTTAACCTTTTTTTGCAATCCAAATAAGTTGAACTAATTATGTTTTAAATTCATTACGAACAGATATCAAAAATAATTGTTTTCCAAACTAAAACTTTACAATCAAGAACTATTTGTGATAAAGCCAGAATTTTATTAGTTTTTAATCTGCCTGACTATAACCTCACATTCTGAGAACAGAACATTTCATTATAAATATTCTAATTATTCTTCAGAACATTCTCAATATTTTAATTGTATTTATTTTATGTGTTTGTTAAATATTTTGATTGAATATCGGGTCCACGGACACCAGCCCCGAGATTAAAATTTTTCTTGTTAACGAGCCCATTTTAGGCCGTAAATGATTTATCTTTTATTTGTTCAAATAGATAAGTATATTGTTATAAAATTGATAAATAATAATTAATTTGTTCTTATTACTATTGCTTTTCATTTATTAAAAGTTAAGTTGAAAATAAATAAACAAGAAGAAGTTCAGTAAAAATTATACAATGTGTGGGTACAGGTGTCCCAGTGTCCACCCAATGGGAGAGCCAGGGCTACTATTATCCCACTCAGATAGCGCAGTTTGGTCTCTCACATTACAGTAAGAATCTGACGGAACCGGAACCAAGGAGGAAAGTATTAGAAGATGGAACCACAGTAACCCCCGAGTGGACCGTACACGAAGGTTCGATCATCACTCGAAGTGTTGTACCACTGTTACACACCAAGGTGTTGAGGTTTCAAACTGCGGGTAAGTCACATGGAACGTTATAGTTTTATCATGTCTGTCTTTATTTCCACAGTATCTGTATATAATTGAAACAGTTCAGTATTTATGTTGTAAATTATTAATTAAACTAATCTCGGCCTACATGAAATCCAGAACGCCAACGCGATATATCCACGATACTCGACAACTCAATTTAGCATTAGAAATATAAGAATATTATAAAATCCCATGTGAAAAAAAATTAATAGTAAATATACGAAAGAGAATTGATAAAAGAAAATGTGGCCTATAGGAACTATAGTATGTTTACCATTTATCACAAAAGGCCCGAAACATAAACCAAAACCATTAAAGAAATAACTAAAAAACAAGTGACATACACGACACTGGATAAGAAAATCAACATTACAACCCAACCGATTCGACACGAATAAAACATGAAAGTAAATTATCCTAAAATATTGATACATCTTGTGGGCTGTAGAACTAAATTATCTTTCAAACGTACATTTCACAATTTTAATAAAAATTCATTTATTTAAACGCGAAGCATGTAAAGAGGACGGATTTACGAAATTTCGCTAATTCAATCGACACACGAAAATAGCCCCGCCTACAGCACACTTCTGATTGGCTGACGACATTACGAGCCGCTACATTCAAATTAATAATTCAGGCATAAAATAAGAGTTTGTTTCTTAAAAAATAATTTAAAACTAAAGAATAATTAGATAGAATAAAATAATATATATAAAAAAAAAAATAATATAAGTATCATATCATAAATCATGTTCAATCATCAGATATTGTATCCATTTTAAACATATGTAAATCAGCTGGGACAAAGATTTTGGTGACGAGATTATATGTGAACCCCGTGGAGAACAATGGACTAAAAAGTACAATTTAATTTTAGTGCAGAAATAACCATTGAACAGTATCGACGTACATATTTTGTGCCGAATATCTATGCTATATCTTGCAGTGAAATTCCTTAAAACAGTGATACATCCTTATGATAATCAAGACAACAAATTTGGGTGAGATAAAACCATTTTAATACAAACATATCTGACTTTATAACCTTATTCAAAGAAACCAAATCCACACAAAAACCTTTATAGTGGAAATTTTGTGCAACGAACAATTATTATTAAGACTTTCGAACTTTCTTTCTAAAATCATCATCATTATTCTATGTTCTCATTTAAATTTAAATAAGTAATAATTAGGGATGTGTCGATACCAGATTTTTCGATTCTCGATACCGATACCGATACTTTGAAAAATCGATTCCCGATACCGATACCTTAAAAAAAAAAAAAAAATCAGCAGCGAAAAAAAATAAATAAAATGACGAATGTCCGCAGAGAATACGACGTCCGAATATTATTAGCGCTAATTTTAAAAAATGCCGGCGTTAAAAATAATTTAAGTACCACAGTAAATGCCCGCAAAAAATCGACGCCCGAATATAATTAGTACTAATTTTATGAACTACCATTGGTGAAATGTTATTAAAAATAAAATGACGAATGTCCGCAAAAGAATACGGCGTCCGAATATTATTAGCGCTAATTTTATAAAACGCGGCATTCAAATGCAATTTAATATACAACAGCGTATGTCCACGAAAAAACATACTCTCGAAAACAATGGAATGTCCGCATAAGAAAATACAATTAACCTAGTCCAATGAAAAACACGTGAGAGTTTCAGTAACGAAATAGCAGAATGTGTTACATTTAAAATAAAACAAGTTTTTAATTATTCGGAATAATATTTTTTTACGACTGACTAGGATTGAGTTACTCGGAATATCATATGTTTTGTTTCTGAACGTTCAATTAGGATAAGTTCAGAAATAATCGGAACTTCAATCATCGAAAATTTGATTCGACGGCGTCAGTTTAGTCCCGCCGAAGTCTGAACAACTTGTTAGAACAAACTACAAAGTACTGTAATATCAAGTTAATAACGCTGTGTGTAAATACAGTATTCAGTTTTAGTGGAGTATTTTATTCATTTTTTTTTTATTAAATTTAAATATTTTTGTTTTAGTTACCGCATTAGTTAATAGTAGAGCGTCGATTTGTTCGGGTAATTAAATTGTGTAGGCCTACTCACTTACGAAGGGCTCAACAGCGGCCGCTGTTCCGTTGAGCGCACAAACTCCCTGAAATCTACAACTCGGATGATTATACGAGTAAAAAGCTTTAAATTCGGAATTACGTGCACGACGTGCAGTACTGTAATGTATTTATTTATTTACAGTACATTTCCTCTTTCGGATAATCGACACTATACTGAATTAACATATTAATTTGATTAAGTTTAGTTAGTTGAGGATATGTGGAAACTTAACCGGAGTAGGCTAGTCTATTCAGCAATGGCATCGAAAGTGTGGCAATATTTTATAATAGACTTTGAAAGTGATGGACTTTTGTCTGTAATTTAACTTAGCTGAATACTTGTATTTAATTATCTGTACATAGCATACTTAATCATTTCAGTATTCAAATTAAATCTTATACTTTACTCTTAAATTCTTGTTAAATTCCTTGAATAATAAATAGAACCGATTTGACTCTAGAACCGGGAACCGAAAAAAAAAATGGAAACGACTCATCTCTAAATAAAAAGTAAAACAAAGGAATTCCGTCGGGTCTCCCATAAAAATCATAAATCACGGGTAACGTAAGTCCTAACAAGTTTTACCCGATTTCAAACAAATAAAATTATTGCTTTATACTTTTGTTACCGATCTATAAAATGTGTTATTTTTCTTCGCAGTAGACACCCTAATTCTATAGACACGATAACAAACGAATCAATAAGTGTTTGACCTTGAGCCTACTCTAGACTTCTTGTGTACAAATAACAGCCTACGCATGAATAAAAATAAAACAAGAAGCGTTTACTTAAGAAAGGAAACAATTGCCTAAAACATTTTACTGGGGAAAATGTCTACTTACATAAAATTAATAATGTTTTACATTTTCCCTACTGATATTTATTGTTAAATGCTGAATTGAGTTAAAATACAGAGAATGCGATTGCAAATACCGGAGATTACATTCACGGAGTCTATACGAGAACGGGCAGTTCTGACAACTGAGTATCTCTTGGTATCGGTATCGAGTTTCGGCTATCGATTCTCGATACCGATACCAAAGCTAAAGTATCGGTGGTATCGAGAATCGGTATCGAGAATCGACCCATCCCTAGATTACAGACAATATTTCAAATATAAATTGTTAATTATAATTATTGATTAATTAAAGATTTGTATTGTTACTAGCTGACCCGGCAAACGTTGTTTTGCCATATAAATAATTTTCAAGTAATTTCTAGTGTAGACAAAAAATAGCTTAATTATTGTAAGTGTTTAAGAATGTGGTATATGCGTGAAATATGCATGGAGCGCTGTGAATGATGAGGGAATATATAAATAACAAAAGGCAAACATTATTTTTAAGTTATTATAATTTATTCTCCCCCCCACCC
>JAGFPH010001373.1:77446-96182 GCA_018207615.1 Philaenus spumarius
CAGATGACGTGTCGCATCATGTGCACAATCCATATGATTGTTAGGTTTAGTAGTGTACATACACAAAGTTGTTCTTAGTTTATAGTGTATTTTGTTTAAATTTCATAGGTTGTGGGTCAACCGTGAAAACCTTCTTATTGAAAGGTTGATCGATGGTACAGGTAGACTGTTATTGGTCAATCTTGTTTAAAGTTCATAGGTTGTGGGTCAACCGTGAAAACCTTCTTATTGAAAGGTTGATCGATAGTACAGGTAGACTGTTATTGGTCAATCTTGCTTAAAGTTCATAGGTTGTGGGTCAACCGTGAAAACCTTCTTATTGAGAGGTTGATCAATAGTGTAGGTGTTTTTAGAGGTACAAGGTGTCTCTCTTCGTTGTACAGGTCTACTAAATTTGGTCAATCTCGCTTAATCTTCGTAGTTATTAGAATTGCTTTGGATGATTTAATATTTTAAAATAGGGTAACCGAGTTTTTGAGGGGGTTATATAAAATAGTTGGCAATTTGTAAAGAGAATGGATGATGTATGAGTGAAATGTTAGATTTAAGATATATTTTAATAATTATTATTTTTGATGACATATGTTGTAAATTTGTAAAATAATTGATCAAGAGTCGAAGAAAGAATGCAAAGTAAAATGAAGTGATGTAATGTAAAGTAAAGTAAATTTTTGCATAATAAAGTAAATTTTTGCAAAGTAAAGAAAATGTAAAGTAAAGTTGAAGTGGTTAATGAGTTCGAAAAAGTAAAGTAATTGATATAAATTGTTATCTCAGTGCGGATACAATTGTTGTATTTCATAAATGAGTTATGAATGTAAAGTGGATTAATGAGTTGATTCAGTTTGAATTTGGATTTTGAAGTTTTAATGTGGAAGAAGTGATATAATGGAATTTAATTGTTATCTCAGAGAGGATACAATTGTTGTTTTTCATAGAAAATAGTTTATGAATGTAAAGCAAACTCATGATACAATAATGAAATGTTGATTTTATTGTTTTTAAAGGTGAAACCTATGATATAGATTCATGCTGGGGATAAATAGGTTTGTGAACTTGGATTGTCTCGACTTACAATGCATTGATAAGATGTTGCATATTGTATATAAATTTTTTCTTTCAGGTGAAATTTGGACTCTGTAAAAAAAAAAAAAATTTTGTAATGTATATATTTATGAATAATGTATTTGATTTGTAATGGCAAATAGCTTTGAGAGGTTGTTATGGTACGTATGTATGGATGATTGAGATGAATAATTTAAATGTTTTTGTAAATTCGATTGCAGACGAGTTATTTTTGTGAGGTGACTATGAATTTCTATGGTGTTTCAACTCACATGCATTTCTTTTTTGGTTGATTATGATTAAAATTTTGCAATTTGAACCATAATCAGAGGGGGTCTTTGTAATACATGTGAGTTTCAGGGTTTTAAACATCAAAATAGTAAAATAATGTAAAAAGGGTCATAAGGTAAATTTTGGACATTAGCCTAATTTAAAGGATTTAGTTATTTCATAATATTAATGAACATAGAAATTCAAAGGGAAATGCAGACATTAATTAGTAATTCAGATTAAATCAAAAGTAATATTAACTTCATGTTTAAATTCATTTTTGTTTAAATATTTAAATTATGTTTCACGATGTGTCAAATTATAAAAAAAAACAGTTAAAAGGTATTGGAGAGTTTGAACTTATGGTCCGCTAAGTTTTTAGACAGTGATGAATAAACATCGAAAGACGATTTCAGACATTGTAACAAATACACTTGATAGATTAAGTTGAGAGCCTGTGTAATCCATCTATGATAGAGACAGAAATTTTGTCCTAAAATGTTGGTACTTAGCGTTACTAGCCGTAGGGGAACATATTTACGGTCCCCTGGAGAAAAGAAAAAACAGCTTCTCATTGGTCTTCTAGTTTTGATGACGTCAGATGGTGTGATTGAAAGGAGAACGTAGAAGAAGGAGCTTGGAGCGTCCCACTTGCATCAAGTTTCGAGTCCAGTACAGACGTGTTCTGCGGCTAGTCCAACAAAATGTTTTAACAAGTGCTTTTATGCGGTAGTTAAAGTTGAACTACCGTTTATAAATGTTTAAGGAGGAGTAAGGACAGTGCTGTGTATTGTTCACTAGCGAAAATGTAAGAATTGTTTGTGAATTGTCTTTAAATCATCAACTTCGAAAGTTTGCGTGCACGTGCAACATGGCTTCCAACTATTTTCAAAAAGATCTTATAACAAGTGCAACGATATTATAAGTGAATAAAAATCTACGTGGCCAAAGTGCGACGAACTAAAGAATTAATGGGGTTTTTATATTTTAATTGAATTCATACGTCTTATAAGTTTTTATCTTTGTAAATTCATATCTATCTTTTTAAAGTGCACTCTAAAACAACACGATCGTAAGTAATAAACTAATTTGGTTAAGTCTGCATTTGAATAATTTATTAATATAAGTTTTTGTATATTAAAGGTAAAATTATTAATAATGAATTTGTGTGTTTGAGCGTGTGATTGAAGTAATTAAAACGATGAGTTGCCAACTTGAAATAATAATTGATGTATGTGTTTTTATAATTTAGAATGTTTCAGGAAAGTAATAATGTCAACCACTATGAGTTTTTAATTTGAGTATTAACCTTTCCAGTAGTACTTTGTGGTAACGAACCTTGTTTAAATCATAAATTCAGTTTTTAGTTTTCTTTGTAAGTGTAATTCAAAATGGCTGCAGGTTTTGGTGAACACGAGACAATCTGGAGGGAATGTGCGCATGTGACAAACATGGCGGCTGATCCTTCAGACGAGTCCATTTGTAATCCAGGAACTGTAGTCACAGATATAACAGGTTATGTGTAACAGATATTTAGTGATCGCCTGTTGTAAACACAGATGCGATCAAAACATAACCTAACTTCAATTTTGGGGTTATGTTTGTTTGTTTTTATTGGGATTAAGGTGTTGCAATATTTTAAAATGGTAATTTAATTAATTAAATAAGTAAATGGATTGAAGGTAGGAAATAATAAATAATTGTTACACAGTAAAGGTATTTTTTTTTATTTTTAAAAATAACTTAGAAATATTTTTGTCAAAATTAAATTTTTATTTTTCATTTTTTTTTTGTTTTCTATTAATAAATTGTTTGTAAACGGCTTGCAAAGCACAGCACGTTACACTATTATTGAGCGTGATTTCTAGCTCAATTTAATTTCTTCTCTTTTTTTATCTTTAATTTAGGGACCAACCTATGTACGGGCGTTTGTGCCCCCTATAGGTCCTTTATGTATTTATACATGTAAAAGGAATTATTGGTAATAAATAAATAAATGTATTTCTTATAGGGATGTTTAGTAACTTTGACCCCCCCGAACCCCCTAAAATTTCGAATTTTTTGAAAACCTTTTTTAGCCAACACCTAGGGCCCTAGAGGAAGCTACATACCAAATTTCATTCCAATCCGTTCGGTGGGTTTTTTTTAGTTACTTTGACCCCCAGACCCCTCCTAAAATCCGAATTTTTTGAAAAACTTTCTTATCGAGCACTGCCCTAGAGGAAGCTACATACCAAATTTCATTCCAATCCATTCGGTGGTTTTTGAGATTTCGTGATGAGTGAGTCAGTGAGTGGTATTTGGGTTTTATATATATAGATAAAAGTAACTAAGTTTAAAGCTTTTTTATAACACAATAAAAGTATCTAAATTTTTGTCATAACTATTGTCTTAGGAAACTGTTAATTTGGTGTAAATTGCCAGTTGTTTTTGGTAGAAAGATAATCCATTTAAGCTGCAGAAGAACCTCATTAAATCGATGCTCTTTAACACGGATCAAAGAAAATAAAATCAATTACTTTTATTAACCCTAGAACTGGCATCGTTAAAGCTAAAATTGGCCAGCCCGTTTATAGCGTTTTGCGAGCATATTTTTAAAAATTCGCCAAAAATAGTAAATGAACAAAAATCCAAAAGTGTTCAATAGCTTTTTTGTAGAAGAAACTTCAAAGAATCCGAATTCAAACTAAAAATTAGTTTCTTTTAAAATTGTAAAAGTTATTAGCTCAAGAAACAAAAAATGTTCAGTAACGAAAGGAAAAAGTTCAACTTTAGGCTTACATAACAAGTAGTAAACATTTTTTGTAATTTTTTTGTAAGCGTAAAAAAGTTTCTTAATTTAGTTCTAAATAGAACTGTATAAAAACATATATCAATTTCAAATTTCTTATTTTGAAAAAAACTGTATTTATGTTCCACGTACACGACTGCTAACAAACCTAGGCTTAGATTGAAACATAATTTACTAATATATGCTTTGCCCAAAAATGAAATATTATTATAACAAAGTGTAGAGGATAAATCAAAGAAAAGAACGGTATAATTGTTTTTCCTTAGTTCACAAAAGTGTTTGAGTTATCTTTATTTGAATAACAAAATGACATGAATCAAATGACATTTTGCTGTCTTACAAGAAGGGTGCTTTGCATACGTGGGAACTAGACCGAGCAATCGGTTACAACTAATCATGTACTTTTCTCTCTGTCTAGACAAACAAAAAAAACTGGTTTATTCTAGTTTAGTTCCCACCGTTAAAAAGGTCAGTCTTTTCTCTACAAAATGGTGTAAAACCATCTGTCAAAACATTTGATAGAGTAGGCGTATTTTCTATTGACAAATGGGCTGTTTCATTGGTTGAAAACCTGTCCAATCGCAAGGGTTTACAGACATTCTAGGAATAAATCGAGTAAAATAGTGACATGTGATTGGAAGGGCACCATTAGAAAGATAAAATCTTGAAGAATCCAATGGTAGCTTTATAATCTCGATATAAATACTTCAGTAGGGGGATTGCAACGTTGAAGAAGTGGGAAATAACAGTACAATTGTATGCAGATTCGCCCGCGGAAATAGCTGTAACACAATATGCATATTTTAAAACGATGATTATGTATGTAAATATACGTTTTACGAAAAAGTTGTATATACAAAAATTAAAGTTTAATTCATTTCCTTTCCAATGGTGCCAGTTTTATTACAATTGGATTATTGTACATGGGTTAAATTATCGATTATGCAAATATATGCAAATTCTCGCTAAGATTCGAGCGGGTTGCATTTGTGCCCGAGAGACTCCAGGGTTAATACATGTCTTTACATAATCAGGGCTGTCCCTAGGGGGATCAAGGGGGCGCCACGATAAACCGATAACATTTTTGTACTGTCTTCTGGACGTAAAGTTCACTTTGCGATGCCGTCAGACAATTTTTACTGTTTCCATTCTTATTTACCAAGCATTCATGAATACTAGTCTATATAGTCTGTACTAATATTATAAAGAGGTAAAATGTTTGTTTGTATGTAGGGGTTAATCTCTGGAACTACTGAACCGATTGGAATAATAGTTTTACTAATTCAAAGCTACACTGTCCCTGAGTAACATAGGCTATAATTCATTTTAATATTTTTTATTTCAATATTTGTAAATTTAGTCGGAAAAAGTCTTAGGTTAGGCCTAGACTGATGAACCAACTCATATATTTACATTTATTACCAAAGCAAGCAATTGAATAAAATAACAGATAAAACAGCTGTTTGCTCCAATATTTCCATTAACAGCTGATTTCAAACTTTGAACCAATTATTTGTATTTCTAACTTTTAGGTTAGGTTTTTATTAAAGTTTAGACCTGAGCCTTGCTGGTTCTTTTAACCTTTATTATAACTGCTGTTATAAAATATACAAAATAATTTGATGTGAACATTTAACTTTATTTACCATTTTAGCTTTGGGGTTGTTATTAATCCCTACACCTTTATTATAAAGAAAACATAACATGATTATGTGTATAGAAGGTTCCAACAGGGTTGGCGTGCGGAGAATGCAGGAGTTGAAGTACCGAGTAAGACAGTTTTGTACCAGTAAACAGTGAATCATTTATTCCTACATAGCAAACCACGCCCTCTGTTGCCTCTCCACTCTCAATAAAGGGTGTTATGCTCATCCATCCTCTTCCCTATTCCGTTCAGACATTCCAGGACCTCGTATCAAAACTATTTTGTGAAAAGCGTCTTAACCCTTTCCACTCCAATTACTGGGGACCTAGTGTTGCTATCAACTCCATTTAATTTAGAGCGAATATTGCACTTTAATTTGTTTACTCCAAAAAAAGTACTTCTGTCAGTTCTAAAAGGCTGGTTTTTTATTTGTAGTTTCTTCTATAACTAAAGTATAGTTTGGTATGAAATAAAACATATATTTTTATTTTTTAATTTTTATTTATGGAAAAAAATAGAAATTCGTAACAAAAAACAGAAAAAAAAAACAAGAATTTTGGACAAATTTTCAATGACAAGACCTATATTTGTTGCTTGTTTTTTGTTATCTATATCCTTACAAACAAAATTAAGTGGTTTACAAAAATTTTAGACACAATAATACATTATAAAAAAAAATATAATTGAAAACCAAGTTTTTTGTAAAAAAATTGGTTTGACACCAACTTGTACAAAATTGCCTCAACTATTTATTTTATTGCTTAGCAACAGCATTATTTAGGTCGAAACCAGTAAGTAAAGTTTTTTTTTAAAACTTATTGGTAATATTGGAATCACTCAGGTTCGAAACAAAAGTTTCGTCACCACTCCCGTCATTTTGTAACAAACTGCCGTCGTCTTTGTTCATTTTATTTCACAACAATCATTATTGTAAAAAGAACAATATTAAACAATAAACTGCAAAATTACACACGTTAACCTGTACAACAAAACTAAGCAACGCGTAAGCTCACTAAAACACTGCGTGTAAGTAGGAACCAAACAATGGCGAGAGCCGACAGCTGTTTACAGAGCGGCCAAAGACGGCAAACATTACATTTTCTAAGATTTATTTACCACAGAAACTGAACGCAAATGGTTCTAAAAAAATTCCAAAGATAGCAACACATCTCAAACTTCAACAACAGCGGTCATCAAAGTAACCACGTCCGTTCAAATGCAATCAAAGAACGTTGTCATAGCGAGTTCGGGGCTCGCACGACATAGGAGTTCGTTCGGATTAGTAGGGTGCGAGGCTGCCCTGACACTCGAGTGGAAAGGGTTAAAAATGAATGAAAGTGGGGAAGCTAGCAAAACACTACAAATGATGTTCCAGAACCTGTATTATTGTAGTATTTGTAATTGGCAAAATTAGAACAATTTTATATATGGGGTTTTTTTTTTTTTGTATTGGTACCAATTTTCATTCAATGAATAAATGAAATGAAAAGAGTTTACTAATTTTTCTGTTACGTTGACTCCATTATACGATCTGTAAGTATTGTAGCATTCACAAGTTGCTAAAATTATCCGTATTAACAACATTTCAGGATCAAGATATTTACTACGGTCTGGGCTGTGACCAAAACTCACCCTGGAAGAAGTTAACGAGAGACCTTTTGATTGACTTGCAGAAAGGTTTTGCTTTTCAGAACAAACCCAAGAAGAAGATATCCAGGGCCAAGTTCAAAGTAAGCTTATATTTAAATTGTGTGAAATTTCGCTTTTCAGTTTGCATTGTAATTTTGGCAAATATACGAGGGATATTCGTAAAGTAAGTACCGTTTGAAGTAATGAAACAATATTTTCTCAAGTCAATTTTATTTACATGAAAGAGCATACCTTAAACCTATTTTTCTACATAGTCTTCGCCAATGTTCAAAGACTTGCCTTAACGGATGACCAGTTTTTCTATACCTTCTTCATAGAAACTTTCCACCAGTGACGATAGCCACGACTCCACAGCATTTTTCACCTCATAGCTCGCGCTTCAAGTGCAGGAACAAGTGGTAGTTGGATGGTGCCAAGTCCGGGCTGTACGGCGGGTGATCGAACTGCTGCCAACGAAACTGTCGTATCATCGTTTGAGTGTCACCAGCAGTATGAGGCCAAGCAATATCATGGAGCAACACAATTCCTTTACTGAGCATTCCTCTTCGTTTGTTTGCACGCTATAGTTTCTTCAAAGTGCCGCATTAATGGTTTCAGCTCTGGGAAGAAATTCAGTAAACAAAACCCCTTTCCTTTCCCAGAACATATTGCACACGATTTTTTATGCTGACGTCGTTTTAAACTTTTGTTTTTTTGCAGTTTGAGTGTGTCTCCACTCCATTGATTTTTGCTTGGATTCTGTGTGTGACAGGTGACGAACCCAAGTTTCATCACCTGTCACAATTTGGTCTGAAAAGTCCTCTCCCTCTTCACTGTACCGCGTGGGTAATGTCAAAGCACTGCCAAGTCACTTGGTTTTGTGAACGTCAGTGAGCATTTTTGGAACCCATCAGGAGCACACCTTGTGATAACGTAAGTGGTCTGTAACAATTTCGTACAAAACAGTACCGTGAAATCTGCGGAAATTCGTCTGAAAGCATTGTAATTGTGAAACACCTGTTCTCGTGGATTTTTTCAGCAACTTTCCTTACCAAATCATCGTTGACAACAGAAGGCCGACTACTCCGAGCCTCATCGTGGGCATTTGTTCGACCTCCATTAAACATTCTAACCCATTTTTCACCGTTCCATCACTCATCGCGTTTTCACCGTAAACATAAATTTCGGCCGGTTTCACTTTCCTTGCGTTCAAAAATCGAATTACAGCACAAATCTCACAGTCGGCGGTATCAGTAATTGTCTTAAACATTTCAAATATGCACAGCAAACTGAAAATACAACGAAAGGCAACCAAAATGGCGTCGGTTGAGAGCCAGTGAACAAGGAAGACTAGCACATGTGCGGAACACCAACCGTGGCGCTAGAATGAAACGGTACATACTTAATGAATACGCCTCATAAATAATTGACCGAGCGTAAGCGAGGTCTCCGTTTTAACTCGACCGTTCGGCATTTCGTCTGTGTGTCTACGCCTTCACCGATTATGATAATTTTTTGCATGAATGTTCCTTATTCCTAGGCCGAGCCATGTATATATACGGTTTTTTCCATTTTTCATTTTTAACCCCTTAAATAAAATAAAAATGGCGGCCTGACCGTTTCTCTCAGTGTAAGCTTTTTTCCAAAGCCAGTTTGTGGCTTAACCGTAAGCCGAATTTAAAAACTAATAACATTTTGTTAAAAGCAAATTAAATTTTAAACAAAATTGTATTCTTGATTTTTTCCGTATCTCTAACGGTAAGCTCACAAAATGGCCGTAAACTTCGAATTTGTTAAAAATCGTCCAAGTTTTTGTATTTCAACCATGTTTTTATACGTTTATTCTAAACCAATTCAAAAGTGTTTCATAGCTTTTTTGTAGATAAAGGTTTAAAGAATTCATATATGTCAGTAAAAAAAATTATTGAAGTAAAATTAAGAAAGTTATTAGCTCAAGAAATAATCACGTTCAGTAACGAAAGGAAAATGTTTAACTTTAGGCCTACATAAAAAGTAGTAAAAATTATTGTAATTTTTTTCATAAATGTAAAAAAGTTTCGTAATTTAGTTCTAAATAGAATTGTATAAAAATATTTATCAATTTCAAATTTCTTACTTTGAAATCACCAGTTTTTATGTTCCTACTACAAGACTGCTAACAAAACTAGGCCTGTTTTGAATAGTAATTTAGGAATATATCATTTGCCCAAAAAATGACATATTATTATAAGAAAGATTTATTATAATAAATCAAAGAATTGAACTGTATACCTGAAAATTATCATTGTATATTTCATAAAAGTATAAAAGTATTTGACTTAGCTTTACTTGAATTACAAAATGAGATGAAACAAATGAAACCTCGCGGCGATAAAGGACATACAAAAAATGACCGTAGTACACCGTGGGAAGTGTTATTACATGGGTTGAGATCACTATTACAATGTTTTAACATCGTTTGTTTTCATTATTTCTAATATTGGAATATGGTATGGATCTTAAGTTAACTTATGATACATTGTTAAGTTTGAGTTATTTAATTATGTAGCCTAAATATGTAATTGTATGTTGTCCCTCTATAACGCGATATTTTTAGCTATCTTACGCATTATTAACCTAAATAAAACGCAATGCCTCTAAAAGAAAATCTTTACGAGTTAAAGCTCAAGAAAAGAAATAAAAACGAGAACTAGAAATCCCGGAATTGCAAATAATGTTTCACTGGCTAAACCTTGTGCTTACTTCCTTACTGGCACACTATTTTTAACCTAAGCTCAAAACCACATTTGTTATTTCATCGAGCGAGGTCTACTGTTCACAGAACTACTAGTAAATTATAAAATTATTTTTTTGAAACTATGGAAATAAATTTTGTATTTATTAAGGTTCATACGGTAAGGGGAAATTGTTTCATATCAATGGTCCCCCGATAATTCAAAAACTGAGTGATCTTTCTTTGCTCTAACACAAGCTGTTGGAACAGTTTTTTCCATAACATTATCTAATAAATACTTTTTAAAAAGTACTAAACATTTTCAAATGGAGTGATTCTAAAATTAAAGATTTTTGCTAGTAAGCCCCCGTGAAAAATCACAGGCTGACTAATTAATACACATCAGAAGTACATCTTTTAAAAAACAAAGTTTTTAAAAGCAACATTAAGGAATACTTATCTAGGTTTACATAACTATACTGATGGGGACTTTTAACTCGGTAAATGTGTACAATAATAAGGATTATCAAACTGTAGGCCTATTTGTTAAACATTTTTATTCACATAAGTTATTATACAGGGTGGGCCATAAGTCACTTGACAAAAATGCATTGCGATAATAATCTTATCTTCTAAAGCGAGAGATAATTGTTTGTCTGCTAAATGGATCTGGAATCTCCGTCTAAGGATTTTTGATTTTTTGATTTTATATTAGGCTTTTGGCCACGAGAAATCGATTGGAAATGGTCACCAGTCTGGGAAAATTCGTTTTCCACGTCTTTTTATTAAATTAAAAAGCGAAATTTGTCCATTTTAAACAATACAAAGCACAGCTGATGCAAATGTTTTCAATGCCATTACAATAATCATCTGCTTTCTTTTAAACTGTATATTTTATTAGAGGTAAGCCTAATGTTGTATCTATTTATAGTTACCATGGCAACGAATACATAATAAACATACCCTTTATTTAGTTGTTTAATGTTATAGGCCTAACCTAAACGATGTTCACGGAAATTTACAATAATAGTTATTGAAATCAATAGTTATTGACGTGAGCGAACTAGGCCCTAGGAATAAATCGATATTGAAATAATACTTTAATTTAGGCCTGACTTATTTCTGAGGCATAGCGTTGAGATTGTGGTTAATCCTTTAAACTGTATTTTTATTACAGGTAAGCCTAATGTTGTATATACCCTTTATTTAGTTGTTTAATGTTATAGGCCTAACCTCAAAACTCAATAATCCAATATTTATTATTGAAATCATAGCCCTGCTTATAATCGAGCTTTAGCTCGGTCTCCAGGTACTTTATTATAAAGTGTAAGTTAAGTATACTTTTTTACAATTAAAATATTGAATTTTCCTACCCAATAACAAACACATACGTAAAGTAAATGTTCAAACTGTCCTCCATTATTTTCTATACACGTATAACATCTTTTAAGCACAGGAGCGCATATAGTGTCAGTGATGCCTTTGGTAGATAACTCTTCAAATACAGATTCAATACGTTCTCTTAAATGTTGCAGATCCCTTGGTTTCTCTGAATAAACTTTGTCTTTTACAATTCCCCAAATTGAAAAGTCAATTGGGGTGATATCGGGTGAACGCGCAGGCCATTCAGTTGTACCTTGTCTTCCTATCCATTCTGTAAAAGTCTCATTCAAGAAATCTCTCACATTGTTCCCGTAATGAGGAGGTGCACCATCTTGCTGCCTAATTAATTTTTTTCACAAATAGGTTGTAGTTGTTCGAATGCATGACTGTTTTCCAATTCAACTACTACCTCATGTAACATATCATGGTAAACATTGAACGTTTGTTCAAAAAAGAAGAAGAAAATGTATCGTCAGCTTCTTGTCTTATTACGTACCACTCACAAAATTCCTTTCGCCTGTCAGAATCATCTTCATTCAAACCTTGCAGTAAAGTAGGCCGATATGGTTTCAGCCCTACCTTTTTTAACATTCTTCTAACGCTCGTTCTAGATATACCAAGCTCACTGGACGCTCTTCGGGTTGATTTCGATGGCGATTGGACTAAACTTTGCGCTACAGTCATGACGTTTTCTTCTGTTGTAACAGATTTAGGCCTAACTGATCTTGGAAGATCCGCTACAGACCCAGTCATTTCAAACCTTTTATTTAAGTCATGATTTGCTTGTCGTGATAATGGTCTACTGTTTGGGAAATGCTGCACAAATGACTCTACTAAATCTTTGTAATTATGATCATGTAACCACCAATGCTAAGAATAAAAATACGTTCTCTTATTGGGAGCTTACTACTCATGATTAACTTATAAAGTTAATTAATTAACTCAATTAATTACAGAACTTAATCAACTAAAATCACTTCTAACAAGGTGCTAATTTCAACATAACTCAAACATAACCTCAAAACAACCTATTGTTTTGTTGTAACAGCTGACAGGTTACAACTAGAGTCAAATTGATACTGAGTGACTGCTAGTGTCAAGTGACTTATGGCCCACCCCGTATATCTAAAGAAAGATAAAAATACTATCTTGTAATTGCTTTTTATTTCATATTGACAGATCAAATGATTTAGAAGTTATTAATATTATAGTGAAGAAATTAACAATCGAATATGTTTATATATTATACAAAGATGTACGAATGTTTCCGAAGCTAAACGAATAGGTATCTCTTCTTTATATTTGTATAAACAAATATATTGATCATAAAAGGTTGAATTTATACACAGTTTATAACCTCAAAGCAAATATATGTATATTATAGCATACATTAGTTCTATAACTCATATTTAAAAAAAGTAAACTTCAGTCTTCAACGGTTGAAGTTGTAAACCCAGTCCAATCTATAATATACACGGGGTTTACAGATGATGGGTACACTCGCTTTTATAGGAGTTGATTTTAAAATAAAATGTTACGATAATAATCTTTATTTTATATTCAAACAAGCCTAGTTTGCTTTGGTAAAATGTTAAACTCCAATTTTAGAGTTGACGAATGCTGCTGTCTGTAATAAGTGTGGTATACCTTCAGTTGAACTGGACTCAGTGAACATATGTTTCCTCTTATTGTTTAGCACTTCTCAGGTATTATAGCCGTTATCAGGTGAACGTTATCTGTTGTCACCCACACCCAAACAACAGATGTTGCACTTTTTCGTTCGTAGGTTAGCCTCATTTTGAAACACAACCAATGCTTAACACATTGGTTTCATCAAACACTATTGGTAGTTTTTCAGTTGAATCGCAATACTCAAACAAATGTTTGTCCAGCACAACTGTCTCAGATACTGGCTGTTTAATTTCTTTAAATCTGTAATGGTACGAATAGATTGTCTACATAAACAAATCGTATCTGTCAAACAGGTAGCCAGTATCATTCTGAATGGATCGGGAATGTTGGATAATTTGACACTCGCGTCCAGCGAACATATTTTACACTTCTACTCCGCTGCTCGTTGGTTTGTCGAACATCAGGATGGTGAAACGGGAGGCTGGCCCAACTCTGTAAGGCGGAGGGGGCCACCGGGTATGATGGATTTAACGCCGGGCTGGTGAGTGTAGAAAGTGAAGATGATGAAGTATAATTACTATTTTGAAAGTCATTGTAGTATATTTCACCCACCTTACAGATTCAAAATATGTTTTCCAAGTACCGTAGTCCAAATTTAAAAACAATTTTGGAAATGTATTCCACGTCAAAACAATAACACGCACAACACATGCACAAACACACACACACACAGTACTGTGAACGATATTTTTTAAAATTATACACATTGTTTTGCGAAATTTTAAATTTTCGTGGATTTTTGTTGTAAATCCATGGTTACAGAGTACCATTACTAGTCTTTACCTGTCTGTACAACCATTTCTGTTCTATGACTTCGCTGTCCCACTGTGTATCTGTGTTCTGTTATACCTAACCTATTTATTTTCTAGTATCTGTGCTCTCGTTTTGGAAATCTCTATCTGTCGGTTGAAAGTATATTCCTTTTGGCAAATTGCAGACATTATGGGGATTCATGCAACCTGTGCTAAGTATGTTAAACGTGCTAAGTGTGTTAAAATCGAGAAACTCGTTTGACAGAAGTGTGCTGTTTAGAGTCGATAACACACTCGACTTTAGCATGGTGTGGGGTCTGCTAAACAAGTGTTAACGTTGTAAAACTCTTGGGGAAGGTAATTGAGGTTTTCAGCTTGAATAAACAACGAGTTGTTTGATGTAATTGTGTTTTACCTGTTTCTTTGCGATGGAAAATAATAATAATTTCGTAATCCATGAAAAGAATTCGGAAAAAATTGGGGAAACGATGGAGCAAGGAAAATAAACATCTTCTCATCTTAAATTTCCAAGAATCCGACGAAGTTTGACATACATTTTCGTGTTCAGAAAACTACAGAGAACATTTCTAAGTAATTGATTTTGTTTGCACAAATATGTTTGCAAAAAGGAAGCAAAAAGAGGCCTTAATCTTGTTATTAATATACAAAAATGTAATATATACATTATTTATTAAGTAGGGAAAAAATCTCTTTTAAAAACTAAATAATATGATAAGAAGGCGTATTCTAAACTTCAGCCATTTCGCCTAGATCACGAAAACACAAAATATGTTTCCAAAACATGCAGAAAATGAGACCTAATTTTATCTAAAATATAATTCACAAATTATAAAGTGCGTAGGGTATTACAGTTTCGGCGTAAATTTACTATTCGACCCTCAGCTGACCTACGGCAACAGAATAATTAAAAAAATAGACTAAAGTTAAGGATAACCTTACTTTAGCAAATAACACTTTAGCATATTAGTACAAGGGATCCTTCACTCAAAATTCAAATAGCAATTTAACATGATAACACATTAAGCATTTAGCACAGGTTGCATGAATCCCCCTAAATATAGTATATGGCTATAACGACTTTGGTTGTGGTGACTCGTCAAGCTTTTAGAAATTTGAAGTCTGTATATAACGGCACTTCAACTTTGCTTTAATTTACTAATAATGTAATTTCTGTCAGTTTCATTCCAGCTACACCTACTCTCCAACGACATCAGCTGACAAAGAATGTTGATGGTTAAGGGTTACAAAATTGACATTTTATCACAGATATGATCAAACTCAAAAACTGTGATAGTTAAATTAGTGTCGACAGACAAGTGACGAGCGGTGAGCTAACAGATAAAGATATTGTGGAAAATGTTGCTTCATTATTATTGTTCTCGGCTTTATTACCATCGAGACGTAGAAGATGAATCAGGAGTTGCGTTAGAATTTTAAGAAGACGTTCCTATTTGATAAGATATTTTAGATGGGTTGTGACATTAAAAATGAGTGCCTGTGTTTGCAGAAGCCCAAGAAACTGTTGAAATAAAATGTCTATTAAAAACTGGACAGATGAAAAATCAGTTTGTTTGAAATTGTAAATTACTCCAGTAATTTTGATATGTTGAATTCCATGGTAGGCAGTTTTGGAACTCTACCTGTTTTGAACTATGGTTACCATTATCTTAAGTACCAATCATTTTCCTTTTATTATGTTTATTTCTACATAATTAAAATAAAGTTTCTTACTTTTGTTTCTGTCAAGTGACCTCTTTTTTGTATTTGTGGCATGTTTCGGGACTTTTATCCCATGTTCAGACACAATAAATAAATTACTCGACCATGGTCGTCAAACATTAAAATTTATTACACAACACACAACATAGCACATTTAAAGTACGTTTTGCTGTGCACCATCTGGCTACCGAAAAGCAACTCTGTAAGTCTGTTATCTCGTCCGCTCAGAACCTGTTCCTTCCGCTGTCTTCTTGAACTCTTATCGCTGTGTCATATAAGGTATTAGAGTAGAAATTTAGCTGGTCCTTCAGTAATTGATGTTAGCCATTTGCATCTTTTGATTTGAACGCTTTATAATAAATCTCATACTCCTCTGAATACGGCAGCATCCTATCTAAAATAGTCACTTCTACCTCCCATAAACTCCACAGAATTAAGTTGCCTTCTGAATTAGCAATACCATTAAAGAATTTCTTGACCTCAAAAACCCAAGACCTGTAGAAGACCAAACAGGTGTATATAGATTTGGACATAATATATAATTATGTGTTAGCCTCCTGGATTGTGTATTCAATGATTACACTAAAAAAGGTTGATTACCTTAGTTTTTCCCATCATACAATCTAAAAAATTTTCCAACTGGATATCTAGTTTTGATGGTTATACTATTGGAGTTAGTATCAGCAACCGGCCAGCATACATCATGTTCTTGTGCACCAATACCAATGTTCGTTAAATTTTATAGATCCTTTAAATTTTTATTTGTGTCTATCCGTGCAAAACATAATTTGTGTAATCGTTGTCTTGTAATAGTATCGTAAATGTTTTAACTCGTGTTTAATGTAACAATTAATTAGGCCGGTGACTAAGGCAACGCTTCAGAACAGCTGATACCAAAAACCTTATGATATCAAGAATCCGACGATGACGGTATAACTGTCGAAACTAGTTATATTTTTAGTATACTCATAGATTGACATGTGATGACTGTGAAAAGGTATACATAGGCCAGACTGGAAGAGTGTTTAAGATTCGATTTAACCCTCCCAATGCCAGACTGCCCAAAGTGACGTTCTCTCAGGGGCAAGATGCAACCAATTCGAACCTGTGCGAGAATTTGCATAATTTTGCATATTCTGTTATTTAATACACTTAAAATCATCCAATCGTAATAAACCCTGCACCGTTGGAAAGGCAATCAATTAAACTTTAATTTTTGTTTTTAAAACTTTTTCGTAAAACGTATATTTACATACATAATCATCGTTTTAAAATATGCACATCGGGTTACAGCTTTTTCCGTGCGCGAATTTGCATACAATTGTACTGTTATTTCCCACTTCTTACATGTCCAAGACCATCTACAGAAGTATTTCTATCGAGATTATAAACATACCATTGGATTCGTCAAGATTTTATCATTCTAATAGTGCCTTCCAATCAGATGTCACTATTTTACACGATTTCTGTAAACCTTGCGATTGGACAGTTTTCAACCAATGAAACAGCCCATTTGTCAACCGAGATAACGCCTACTACATCATATGTTTTGACAGATTTCTTTAACCATTTTGTAGAGAACAGTTTGATCTTTCTAATGGTGGGAAGTAATCTAGAAATAACCAGTTTTTTGTTTGTCTAGACAGCAATGAAAAGTACATAATTAGGACAATCTGGTGAGACCGTCTGGCGCATGGGTTCCCACGGTATTTATATGACGCATACTGCCACCAGGAACGTTTCATTACATTGATGTCATTTTGTTATTCAAATAAAGATAACTCAAACACTTTTGTGAACTAAGGAAAGACAAGTATACCGTTCTTTTCTTTGATTTATCCTCTACAGTTTGTTATAATAATACTTCATTTCTGGGCATATATTAGTAAATTACGTTTCAAACTAGGCCTAGTTTTGTTAGCAGTCGTGTATTTAGAACATAAAAGCTGTTTTTTTCAAAATAAGAAATTTGAAATTGATAAATGTTTTTATACAGTTCTATTTGGAACTAAATTACGAAACTTCTTTACGCTTACGAAAAAATTACAAAAAATGTTTACTACTTGTTATTTAGGCCTAAAGCTGAACGTTTTCCTTTCGTTACTGAACATTTTTTGTTTCTTGAGCTAATAACTTTTACAATTTTACATCAATAATTTTTTTAATTGCATAACACTTTTGGATTGGGATAGAATTACTAGATTTTTGGCAAATTTTTTAAAATATGCTTGCAAAACACTAAAACCGGCTTGCCAATTTGAGCTATAACCAGGGCACTTGTAGGGTTAAAGAACATTTGCTGAAAAAAAACAATTTCGGGTAACAAATTGAATTTTGCACGCCATCTAATAGACGAGGACCATGGTTACGCGAGCTTACAGCATAACCTTAAAACAATTAAAACATGTTCTAAAGGTAGATGTATGAATGCTGTCAAGGGGTATGAGATTTATAAGGTGTTCAAATCAAAAGATGCAAATGGTGAACATCAATTATTAAACAACCAGTTAAGTTTCGACTCTTAACAGCTTATATAACACGGTAATAAGAGTTCAAGAAGCCTGCGGAAAGAACAGATTCCAAGTGCGCCAGATAACAGACTGACAGTTGCTGTCCGGTAGCCAGATGTTGTACACCAGTGTGTTTTGTATAATTAACACAATAAAGTGACACATATCAGTCGAGTAATTTGTGTCTGAAGATTGGATAAAAGTCCCGAAACACGTCACATATACAAAAAAGAGGTCACTTGGTGGAAACAAAGGTAAGTAGTGACCTGGATACTAAAAATGAATTTGTTATATTATAATTAACATAATTTATAATATAAATAAAAATCAAAACTAAAATTATACATGTAACATCGCCCACAGGTTGTCAGCTATGGGACAAGGCCATGGGATCTCGGTGCTTGCTCGTGCGTACTATCACTCTGGTGGTGACAAACAGTACTTAAACGCAGCTCTGCGAGCGTTGAGACCCTTTAGAATACCGAGCAAAGATGGTGGAGTATTGGCATCGTACCTAGGCCAGGTGTGTGGACATTATGCAATATA
>JAGFPH010001373.1:96192-106332 GCA_018207615.1 Philaenus spumarius
TTTATTTTACAGTGGGATGTGACGGGTTTTGATACAGAATAATGTTTTATTTGAATTCAGCATGTTAAAAACTATAAGAAACTACGAATAACTCAATTTTCATAAAAATTGGATTTGGCGGATTTTGATACTATATATTTTTATTTAATATCACCAGAAAATCTTTTTTTTTATCTCCACTGGAATATCAAACACTTAATTCAGGGTGTCCACATTCTCGAAAGTCGGGGAGAGTCAGGTAAAGTCAGTGAATAAAAAGATGGTCAAGGAAGGTCAGGAAATCTTCCCCTATGGCAGACTTGTGGGTAACGTTCTACTCCAGTTTGCCGTATCCCAAGTTGGATAAATCTTTCCCAGTGATGCATTTGAGGGGAATTCTGAATGCTCTAATCTACCTTAACTCAGACTATTGTAGCATTTTTTCCAGATATTTTTCACAAGATGTGCGCAACAATTATATAGTTTTTGTTGTGCCCCAGTGCCCTTTTTTTAAACTAGTTTAGCTAATTCTTCTTGTATTTTCAGTTTTATTTAGGTTGCCAACTTAAACTCATTACTAAGGTAAAAGGTTAGAACATTGCTTAACATTTCATGTATACAATTTGTACAGATTCCATGGTACGAAGAGTATCCAACGCAACCGCCTTCGTTCGTCCTGAACGGTTTCATTTACTCCTTAATCGGGTTGTACGACCTGCTAACGCTCGCACCCAGCCTACAAGCGAGAGAAGCGACGGTTCTCTTCCAACAAGGTATGAAATCTTTAAAGAAATTACTTTTAGCTTTCGACAACGGATCGGGTACCAACTACGATCTGCGACATTTGACACTAGGCTGCGCACCGAATATCGCCAGATGGGACTACCATGCGACGCACGTCAATCAGCTGTTACTCTTAGCTACGATCGACAAAGATCCGCTTCTGTCGACGACGGCCGGAAGATGGGTCGGTTATATGAATGGTAAACGAGCGCCGCACAATTGAACATTGTTATCGTGTAAATAACTTAATGTATTATTAACGTTTGTTGTATTTTAGGTTCTTTTTAATTTTTCAGAGTTTGATTCACAATATTTGTGAAATAAATAATTTAGGTGTAGGCTAGGTGAAAATGTAAGTTTAGATAATCACTTTTCAGAAGTTAAATCATGCGGTTTCCTTGGTATAAAAGCCTAAAAATACTTTTGCTTAAATTAAATAATACTAACAAACATTTGTCAAAATCTAAAAATATTTGACAGCTTTTTAGTATTCGAACCTGATTTGTAATCTGAACAATTTAATATTCTAACTTTACGTAACTATGTGATGTCTTTCACCTTGACATTGCGGCTTCGGATCATTGACTGCTTCGCTTTGCTTCTCGAATTCGCATCCAGGCCGTTGGCCTCAGATCAGAAACTGCTTCTGCACAGGGTACTTTTATATACTTTTATGAAACCCCAATAAAGTCTCATTCTAGGAGGAATAATCTGAAAAATTTTACTTCTGGTCAAAAAATGTGCTTCCTGTTGTTTTACTTTATTGTCTAACGTCGTCCAAACGACTTAGAAAACCAACGTGTGCACCAAATTTAGACAAAATCGAACATAAAAGGCGGCCGCTAGAGTGTGAACACATAAACATATATACAGGGTGTTCATAAAGTCCCTTTAACTTCCTTTATTATTGTTGTTATTGAAAATAAGTTAACAAAACTTTGTAAATATCGGTACTTGTGTATTATAACAGGACAAAGTCTTTGACATATTGAACCTTTATGATTTTGGGAGACTTCAGGGTGGGGTGTTAAAAATTTCAAATATAAAGGTAGGTCATGTAATACACCATTGAAAAGCTTATTAAAAGAGAAACACAATGGCGCAAACTAGAGCTCAGTATCTTGCTTCGTTTCAAAGTAATGGACAATAAAAGTTCTAAAAAATGATATTGTTATTATAGCATCAAAGCAGATTATTAATTTGTTAATATTAGGAGTAAGTAGCTTGTATGTTATTTTCCAGAACTTTGATTGCCCATTGCTGTGAAACGAAGCAAGATATTAAGCTCTAGTTTGTGCCATTGTGTTTATCTTTTAACCCTTTCCAATCCAATTACTGGGGACCTAGTGTTGCTATCAGCTCCTTTAAATTTTGAGCGAATATTGCATTGTAACTTGTTTACTTAAAAAAAAAAGTATTTCTGTCAGTTCTAAAAGGCTGATTTTTTTTTAGTTTCTTCTATGACTAAAGTATAGATTGGTATGAAACAAAACATATATTTTTATTTTTAAGTATATTATTGAATTTTTATTTATTTAAAAAAATAGAAATTTGTAACAAAAAACAGGAAAAAACCAGAATTTTGGACAAATTTTCAATGGAAAGACCTATATTTGTTGCTTGATTTTTGTTGTCTATATCTTTACAAACAAAATTAAGTGGGTTACACATGTTTCAGACACAATAATACATTATAAAAAAAATTATAATTGAAAAACAAGTTGAAAAATTGCCTCAACTATTTATTTTATTGCTTAGCAACAGCATTATCTACGTCAAAACTAGTAAGTAAAGTTTTTTTCAAAACTTATTGGTATTGGAATCATTCAGGTTCGAAACAAAAGTTCCGTCGCCACTCCCATCATTTTGTAACTGCCGTCATCTTTGTTCATTTTATTTCACAACAATCGTTTTTATTATAAAAAGAACAATATTCAAAAATAAACTGTGAAATTACACACGATAACCTAGTACAACAAAACTAAAGAATGCGTAAGCTCACTAAAACACTGCGTAGGAACCAAACAACGGCGAGAGCAGACAGCTGTTTACAGACCGGCCAAAGACGGCAAACATTACATTTTTTAAGATTTATTTACCACAGAAACTGAACTGGTTCTAAAAAAATTCCACAGACAGCAGCACGTCTCAAACTTTAATAATAGCGGTCATCGAAGTAACTGTGACCGTTCAAATGCAATCAAAGAACGTTGTCATGGCGAGTTCGGGGCTCGCCCGACATAGGAGTTTGTGCGGATTAGTAGGGTGCGGGGCTGCCCCGACACTCGAGTGGAAAGGGTTAATACAATGTTGTTTTTTCAATGGTGTATTGCATGGCCTACCTTTACATTTAAAATTTTTAACCCCTTGCCCCCCTAACCCAAAATCGTAGAGGGTCAGATATGTCGACAAATTTGTCCTTGATGCAACACAAGATATATAAAAAGTTTTTTTACTTATTTTCAGTAACAAAAGTAATGAGGGGGTTAAAAGGATTTTATGAACACTCTTTATATGTAGTATAACATTTTTAATGACTCCCCAGAACCATGCTTGGTGCTCATTGACAACTCCCGAGCTTAGGTCCCACCATAAGAGTCACTGCAATAGCTCATCTTTCCTGTAGAAGTTCGCTGATAATCTCATTTTATACTGGGAATTAGTTGTTCGAAGAAAAAACCATTATCCCTTAAGAGAGCACAACCTTTTACTTAATACTAATGGGCACGCACAATAAACTTTGTTACAGACAAAAACTAAGAAACAAATAATTTCCACAACAGCTTCAGCCTTACAGTAACTTAGGGTATATGTTTTTGATATTTTATCAGTAAATTAAACAGGTACAGTACCTGCTTTTTTGTCTTATCCAATCCTAAAATCACTATGTGAAACCGCGGTAGGTTTCGGGTAACCTAACCCATCTTCAGATCACAGAAATAAATTAAAATAATTCCCTTCATGAGGTCATAAATACATTAAAGTCAATACACATAACAAAAATCACAAAAACACGTCACGAAACATATTGAAACACTTAAAAAAAAAAACACATTAAAACATAGATTACGCCTAATCATGCTAACCAATCACGGTAAAACATTTAACACGACTGCCGTGGCGAGGTTTGGAATCTATCCCTTCCCTTTGCCTTAGTCCTTATCACTGTTTGGTAGAGAAGCGTTACAACCCTCCAACTTTATCATCGTGTCGAACACAATATTCGCCGGGAAGGAAAACTTGTCGTTTAATAGCTGTTTATTTTCTGTTTTTACCGCTTTATAAATAGCAAACTCTTCCCACGAGTCCATATAGCAACCTTTCTTACCTATCTAATTTATTGATAAAATTTTCCAATTCGTGGACTAACGTGTTGAAAAAAATGTTGGATATTTTACCGATAATCTTAAAAACGGCGGGGTGTTTAATGCACTCCAGCAGTCTTTGAAGCGACTGTACAGCTCGTAGAAACGAGTAAAACCGAACAACAAGTCAAGTAGACGAGCCGTACAACTCTAGGAAGATACTGTGCAGGACGGCAGGGTTGCCACACTTCTTTTATTTGTATAACAAAATGTACTCCTAAAACTCTGATCAGTACACATTCCAAGCCAATAAGCCTTACATTGAAGTTATTGTTGTATATCCGTATTTATACTTAAAACTAAAAGTCAACGACTTATAATTCCTAATCTTACTTGGAGACAGGCGTCTGATGGTTTTAATTCTGAAAAGTGATTTTGTGATCTTAAAGTGATAGTTATTGAAATTGTGATGCCAGAATGTAGGTTAAAATTGAATACGTTATGGAACAACGCTTTATTTTGTAAGATTTGTCTGTGTTAAACTTATGAACTTGTATTTGTTGCTAAAATGTTATAATATTTAAAAAAAAAAATCTTCCAATTCTTTATTTTTATACTATATTCATAGTCAGAAATAAACAAGGCTAATTATAATAAAATATAAAAATATTTGACGGATGAATACATGATATGTGTCATCCCTCCATCAAGTGAATGGAAAGGTCAGGGTGAAAAAACTGTTATATTGAATTCAGAAAAAAAAAATATTGCCTGTGAGGTAGATATTGTTTGTAATGCTAATTACGTTTAAAATTTAAAAAAAATTTAACTTACAAAAATGATCAGCCTTCTTTATTTTCTTCTATTAAAACCTCTACGCAGCAAATTTTCTACTGTTTCACCTGCTAATAGAAATAAAACACGAGTTATTACTGAAATGAAATGTATACTATTGTGTTTATACGTTAAAATATTGGTTTTGTGTTTAGGTTTGTAGTAACAAATAATACTTAACTTTTTAGCACTTTGGATTTGTATATTCCGTTACCGTATTGAAAGTTTGTACGTATAAAAATTGGCTACATGGTTTGAGATCATATTTTGCTTAGTCAAGTTGCCTTTATCGTGAAATATCAAACAATTCTCCATCAATGTTACGCTTTCGTAAAAATATTTTCATTCCCGTTTTCTAAAACACCCTAGATCATGATTACTTTTAAAATGGACAGGGAACGGGTCAGATGTTCATATTAGTGGGTAGTAAACCCAACATCTATACATTTTTTAATTCGACCTCGCTGCTGACATGAGTTGAGCATATTTCCAAAATTAAGTTTTTATGATTTTAGAGTTTCAACCAACTTATGAAGATGTTGACTAGCTGCCTGTGCGTATGAAATGTATTGGTAGAATTTTCCAACCCCGGCTCAAAAAAAAAAAAAAAAAAAAAAAAACGCAACACTGCAGCGGAAAGTGTTTTGCATCTCAGCCATCAGCCTCTTAACAGAAGCCGGCCAATGATAAAATCCCTCCAAGTGGATTTGAACCAAGTACTTTTATGGTATTTTACGTTTTTATTGATTTTGGGTGATCCAAGCGAGCTATAAGGTCACGTAAAAAAATAAATGTATAGAATAATCTCATATAGTTATAATGTTATATAACACCCTCAAAAAGCTTAATTTTGTACAAAAAATTGCAAAAAAAAATTACTTCCGGTTAGAAAAAGTGCTTCTGGTCGTTGGATTTATTTGGCTAACGAACTCATCCGAGCGACTTAGACATCCAATGTGTGTACCAAATCGGACGTAAACTGCGGCCGTTATAGTGCGAACACACATATATAATTTTTAACATGTTCTGGGGACCGTGATCGATGCTCATTTACTACTTCCGACCTCAGGTCTTACTGCCATAGGTCATCTGTGGAAATTCGCTAATAAGTATTTTATGAATTATTACCCATAATAATGGGTAGGTCGTCCTCCACCCCTACCCTGATCCAAGATACTCTGTACCAATCTGAACTCTGGCCCTATTTTGTTTTACGTCGGGATGCAGTTCATCGCAGTTAATTTGGAGTCGCTTATCGCTCACTTTAGGTGTTGTCGATTGTGTTCACATCGAGAGGGCTAAGGTTTGAATTGAAACGTTACAGGGGAGATTGGATTCAATCGAGGTTGATTATCGTACACATTCACAATCCAATAAAAAGCTTAAGTATTATTTAAACTAAAACCATTGTACTTTAAGTTACAAACAAAATTAAGTGTTTCTATTTACAGAATAAAGTCGAACGAAGGTTGGTGTAAATTGCCATGTGAAAGTCAATTAGGTTTGTATAGAGTGATTATATAATGTACATATTGTAGTTTGGTAGTTTACTAGAAGTGGTGACTTTGCGATATCCTTATCAAATTTCTTCATTTATTCTGCACGCATAACTTAATAAGATGGAAAAATGATTACTACACTGAAAAATTTGGTATTTTTAAACAATATCGATGAAATACACTAAAAAGTGTCATATAAACGCACTTGATAGTTGGGCCTTAAGGCTAGCTTCAATGGCACGCTTACAAACTTTCAACAGTAAAAATTTTATTTGTTATATACAGAGTGATACAAAAGTCTGGCCACCCCTTAATAATTACAAAATCGTTGCATATATCAACTCCGAACTTTCAGCAACGTATTCAATTTAAAAAAAATTGTATCCGACATCTTAAAGGTAACTTTGTTTTTTTTAAATGGGAAGGTGGTCATGTGATACATCATTTCGATGTAGAATTTAAAGAGAAACCCAACGGTGAAATTTGCACATGCACTCTTAACCGATAAAAAACGGTGTCTAAAAAACCAATGAAATTGTGTTTTCCGATTTTGCAGTACAATATTTTTTTTGTAATATTAATTATTATTCTTTTTGGATTCAGAATTAAATAAGCTTTCAAACGATATACCACACAACGATATTTGGGAGTACAGCAGAGCCTCGACTGACCGAGTTCTGGATTAACCGAGGTAGTAAAAAAAAGTTTGATTCACTGTAGACGCATGCGTTAAAGCAACCACGCAAAGTGAAATCCACATATAGCGGCAAATCTACTGTACTGTACTTATATCAGTCGCGTACGGTTTCATCAAAAAGGGTTCCGGTAAATAAACAGCGCAGTTTTAAATAATTATTAAATACAGGTACTGTAGTCCTTGTTATACATGGTAGGTGCGTTCCGGCAAAGTGCTGCGTAAAACGAAACGGCGTATAACGGGGACTATTTATAGACTGACGCGATAGCCAAAAATAGAACGTCATACAGCTTAGTATTGATATTGATCAAATAGGCTTACATTTAAATGGATTTTAGTAATTTAAAACAAACGGTTTTGTTTTATAAATTGAGTAAATTAAGTTAAAAAAATATAAAGACGGTGGACTATTTATAACCAAATTAAAATTACAGTAAAGTATTTTTAAAGAAATTAAGTTTTCTACTACATTTTAGATTATCACTCGAGACCAATATTTTCGCTACTGACAGCGAACGATAGCTTGATGTGACTAATTGACTAAGTTGTAAAAATAGAGCCAGGTAACGTGACAGAGCAAATAGGGGTACCGTTACAAGAGCACTGGCCTTGAGGGGAGAGTGAGATGATAAGCAGCCTACACTCCAAACAACTAATATCAAATACAAAACCTTGCAAGGACTTTTTTCAACGCTTAAAAGCAAAATCGCATAAAGGGAGACCGCGCACAACGAGAACTGCCTGTACTGTACAATACAGTAGATTCAATGCTTTGCTAATCATCGATACAATTTTGTTAATGCTTTTTCACTAAATGTCATGTTGTTCGATAAAACTCAAACCGCTGTGTTATGGCAATGTGCAGTGTAAACCGGTTAAAACCGGTAGCGTAAAAATAAAAACGGCGCACAAGCGAGTTCTGTTAAACAGAAAGCACTTATGGACTTCTAATCATTTTTTATCTGGAACATGTACTGTAGATTATGTATATATTTTTATCATTTGTACTATATTTTTATTTGGACTTTAGTTTCTCATTTGATAGTACAGTAGATGCATTTTTTCACATCTTTGACCACGTTTTCATTTATATCACCAGTTTACCGTACGTTTCCCCTCTCGGTTTTTGACAGAGTCCGTGTACCCTAGGTCCACATTACCTTGGATAACCGCGGCTCTACTATATTTAAAAATGTTTGAGTTACAGCCATTTTCATTTTTTCAAAATTGGTTTCGAGCGGTTCAACCAAATACTCCCAAATATCGTTGTGTGGCGTATACTTTGAAAGCTTATTTAATTCTACTATTTCGTTTTTACTTTCTACTATGGGAACTTGCAAAACTTTTGATTTAAAGGAGTTTGTACCTGTATCAAATTACAAGACTTTTGTCGAGCTTTATAAATCTAATAATTCATAAAAAATGAAAAATCCACCGATTGAACTTCTAAAGCATAAAAACTGAGATTTAGAAATTTACCTTAACTTTTAAGAGTAGACGGCAGCCAAACATTTATGGTTTAAAAGTATTAAAAAATAATAATTTATGGGACCATTCACTTGCCTGGTAAAGAAAACTTTTTAAAATCTGATAACTATTTTTCGAGAGTAGGTTACAAAAATAATTTGGGAAACAGACTTGACACATATGATTTCACGTTGATTCTAGTTTAGTACAGATACCGGAGCGAATGCTGGCTCTTGAGCAAACTGCTACTAACCTGACTAAAAACATCAGTACCCGGTAACACTATGAGAAGTGGCCGATGCGCAGTGCATTGCATGCCAACCCCGATATTGGGGTATTTTCAATACACAGCGCATTGCGTGCTTCGCACGTCAATTTTAAGCCTGTGCGCTATAGACGCATGTGCGTCCGTTTTAAAATATTAGTGATTATTATGTAGAAAGGTTCAAAAATAAAAAATAAAGTGATTTCTACTCATTTAGGCTATAAATATAAAAAAAACTAGCTGACCCGGCAATGCTTCGCTATTGCATAATTATTTTGCTGAAATAAATGCGACAAATGATTGTAATTTTGTGTGTCATAAGGATATGAATCGTAGGTTCTAAACCATGTCATTTATACCTCTTCATAGCTCTACACCATTTACATGTAGTCATAGGACCCATGTCCTTGCAGTTGTAGTGAAACCCTGACATTGATTTTTCAAACCATGGAAGCACCTTCATGTGACATCTTTTAGAACTGTATTTTTGAACGGCAAGCATTTTGAACTGGGGGTTTTGTTTGGATCGATAGAGATATCAAAGTTAAATGTATATTAACCAAAAAATATACCAATAAATATATTATACTATGTACTTTTATGGGGATTTTTAGTAACTTTGACCCCCCCAAACCCCCCTAAAATTTCGAATTTTTTAAAACCCTTTCTTAGCGAGCATCTATGGCCTTAGAGGGAGCTACATACCAAATTTCATTCCAATCCGTTCAGTAGTTTTAGAGAAATCGTTATTTAGTGACTTTGACTCTCCAAACCCTCTAAAATTTCGAATTTTTCGAAAACCTTTCTTAATTAGCACCTATGTCCCTAGAGGAAGCTACGTACCAAATTTCGTTCCAATCCGTTTGGTAGTTTTTTAGAAATCGTGGTTTAGTAACTTTGACTCCCAAACCCCCCCTTCGATTTAGAATTTTTTTTAAACCCTTTCTTAGTAAGCACCTATGGCCCTAGAGGAAGCTACATTCCAAATTTCGTTCCAATCCATTCAGTAGTTTTTGAGATTTCGTTATGAGTCAGTGAGTGACGAGTCACTTAAAGCGATGTGGGAAAATGTTTTTTTTCTCCACTTACGCCCTTTCCTCACACCCCTGCCCCATCACGCCAGGGCGAGGCCAGGTGCCAGGATTCTCGCTGATCTCTGTAGTAGGTCTGTTTCCTGACGTGTATTAAATAATTTCATCCAATCTAAGAAAGCTTTGGTATCGCCGGTTCCCAACATCTAGTCACTGACCAAATATTTTTATCCATATAAGTACACAGAATATATATTGTAAAGTTTATGTAAATATTTAA